>VBRH01000274.1:41249-53253 GCA_014578085.1 Cardamine resedifolia | reverse complement strand
CCCCCTTAAAATTACAGAACTAGGATTTGGTTGTCATTCATTGAATTTTTAATTTTTTTCTGTCCGAATTGTTATCGTAGTTTTGATCGGTATGAAATAAATTTGGACGATCAACACAATAAAAAAAATTGAAAATATTCTAAATTGTAGCTAACCTTATTTTAAATTTGTTGGAAAAATGAAAATGATAGTGTAGTATACACATATATGGTCGCATAGTAGCTAAATTCAGACGGTGTACACATATGGTCGCTGAGATACTTCGAACAAATTTTGTTAGAATTATATAAATTTATTGAAAACATATCAAACACTTAGATTGCTAGAGGCCAACCTAGCTTTTCTTTTCTATTGTAGGCTCTTTTAGTGTCTAGCTAAAGAGTAAGCTATTATTGTAATTATAGTTTTACGCCTAACTAGACCATCTTATATTATCTCTAGTTACATCACTCAATCATAATACTGGCAAAGAAAACAATAGCAAAAAAAGGTTTTTCCTTGACAATTTCAAAGTTGTGAAAACACATGTTTTTGTTTGGACTCACTAGTGTCTGCTGGCGTGGAATCATTTATAAATTGTCTCCACCTAATCAGGATATGACAAATGAATCTTCATTTTTCTACTCGTTAACATATTAACAAAAAAAAAACTATAATTATATTTATTTTTATTCTTTTTATGTCGGAAAAAGAAGTGTCCACAACGACTATATGAACATGGCACTTATGGAGCGGCAGGATTTTAAGTATTAATTAGTTATATAGGCGATATATATGTATATTATTGCATTACCTAATGGATACACACACATAGGACTGGTTAAATTGGTAATCAAAACTAGTATTCTAGAATGAAAATTTCCTTTTAAATTAAAATATTCATTTGTTTTAATCTAAAAGTTAAGACATGTAACTACTTCCTCACTAACTCGGAAAAAGTATATGGTTACAACTTGAAACTCGTGTGCCGTAAGAAGCATATGTTCTACAAATTAAATGCTAATTGCGTTACCAACAGCTTAATTAATAAAATTATAAGGAAATTATGAAAATTGTTTACCATACTAGTGGCGGTAGTATTTTTATTATTACTACTATATTAATCACAACGGACGTGCACAGAATATTAGTATATACTATATAGCACCAAAAACAGTAAAGCCCTGCATAATATGAAGTCTACATCTACCTACTATACAGTGTAGTCGCATAAAAAGACAGTTTACCTCATGAAATATTAAGAAAATTGAATTTGATTGAATCTCACAGCCACACACACTTATATTTTTGGAAGCCACTTTTGGAGAAATCCTGAGTTAAATATTGTTTGATCCTATAATAATTCTAGCATGAGTAATTTTTTTATTTTTTTAAAAATGATAATATAAAAAGACTAGTATAAAAATCTTGCAACCTTTATAGATTAACGAAATTCGTAGCTAACGGAAGATAAATCCACAAAAGATTGGGCCCTATATACGAAGTTGTCTATACATTACAAAATATAATAAGTACCTTGAATGTAATTTTGTATTTTTTTGGTTCATATTGATTTGGGTTCTTTGTTTTAGTTAATTTTTTTAATTAAGTTTTGTTCAGTTTCCGTTACTTTATTGTAGGCTTTAAGGCTTGTCTAAACTTATTTATAGCATAATAATGTTTTTACTTGGTCAATACTCTGATTAGTAGATGTAGATATGGTTTCAATTTTGGATGTGGCTTTCTTTGCTATTTCTATTTATAAATTTCTATTCAATATGAATAATTTTTTTTTATAGTCAATGAAAAACAAAAAAAATATATGCTACATTACAAGTATAAAGTATCCATCAAACCGCTCATATATTCCACAAGTAAACTGTATAATCAGAAAACTAAATAGTATAGTTATCAAGGGTCCCGCTTAATAAACCCATAATTATTCAAAGTAGCTATAATTTATTCAAAGATAATTTAAATAAGCGGCAAATAATTCGTATTTTCTTTATATAAATCACACTCCATATAAAAGGAAAGAAACAAATAATGATTTAAAATTACAACGTAAGTTAAATTTGAATATATAGTGGTTACGAGACGATAAGAAGAACTTTGCTTCAAAGTGGCAAAGCAAGTCTGTTGCCAAAGCTTTTCTCGCGCCCGCCATTATCAAACCTCTCTCCCCTCATCTTACCAAATTTCCCGATGTGAAAAACCAAGCTTCCGATTAACTCAACCACCGTCACAGCATCTTCTCTCACTGACATGGCTCCGGCGTCGAGGAATTTCGGTTTTTTTCACCACTTCTCCTTCCTCATCTTCTCTCTGTTCTCCGTCGTTTCGTCTGACGATCTCCAAGCCTTACTCAAGCTCAAATCATCATTCGTAGATTCGAACCACGTCGTATTCGATTCGTGGAAGCTCAACTCCGGTACCGGTCCATGTAGCTTCACCGGAGTAACCTGTGATTCTAGAGGCAACGTTACGGAGATTGATCTCTCGCGTCAAGGCTTATCTGGGAATTTTTCATTCGTTTCGGTTTGTCAGATTCAGAGTCTTGAGAAACTCTCACTCGGATTTAATTCACTGTCTGGAATAATTCCCAGTGATTTGAAAAACTGCAAGAATCTCAAGTATTTGGATCTCGGCAACAATTTGTTCTCAGGTCCTTTACCTGAATTATTCTCCTCTCTAAGTCAGTTACAGTATCTATATCTAAACAACAGCGCGTTTTCCGGCGTCTTTCCGTGGAAATCGCTACGAAACGCGACGAGTCTCGTCGTTTTGAGCCTCGGCGACAATCCTTTTAATACGACGGCGTTTCCGGAGGAAGTTGTTTCTCTGAAGAAACTCTCGTGGCTTTACTTGTCCAACTGTAGTATCATCGGGAAAATTCCACCGGCGATTGGAGATTTGACTGAGCTTCAGAACTTGGAGATTTCCGATAGTGGACTCACCGGAGATATTCCGCCGGAAATCGTGAAACTCACCAATCTCCGGCAGTTAGAGCTTTACAACAACTCCTTAACTGGGAAACTTCCTACCGGATTCGGAAACTTGAAGAATCTGACTTACTTAGATGCTTCCACAAATTATCTAGAAGGCGATTTATCGGAGCTCAGGTCTCTGACAAATCTCGTTTCTCTACAACTGTTTGAAAACGAATTCTCCGGTGAGATTCCGCCGGAGTTTGGCGAATTCAAGGATCTCGTCAATCTCTCTCTGTATACAAACAACTTAACCGGTTCTCTGCCTCAAGGACTCGGTTCACTTGCCGATTTTGATTTCATCGATGCATCAGAGAATTATCTAACCGGACCGATCCCTCCAGATATGTGTAAAAAGGGGAAGATGAAAGCTCTGCTTCTCCTGCAAAACAATCTCACAGGCTCAATCCCGGAGTCTTACGCCAACTGTTTGACTCTGCAACGGTTCAGAGTTAACCAGAACTCGCTCAACGGAACAGTTCCCGCGGGACTTTGGGGTTTACCAAAGCTTGAGATTATCGACATAGCCATGAACAACTTCGAAGGTTCCATCACCGCCGATATTAAAAACGGTAAAACGCTCGGAACGTTGTCTCTTGGGTTCAACAAGTTTTCTGATGAGCTGCCGGAGGAAATAGGTGGCGCAGAATCTTTGACCAAGATCGAGCTAAACGATAATCTGTTTTCCGGGAAGATTCCAAACTCCATTGGGAAACTGAAGGGACTTAGCAGTCTAAAGATGCAGAGCAATAGATTCTCCGGTAACATACCTGACTCCATCGGATCGTGTTCGATGCTCAGCGATGTGAACATGGCTCAAAACTCGTTGTCCGGTGAAATCCCGTACACACTTGGATATCTTCCGACGCTCAACGCTTTGAATCTTTCGGACAATAAGCTTTCTGGGAGAATCCCAGAGAGTTTGTCGTCTCTAAGGCTTAGCCTTCTTGATCTGTCAAACAACAAATTATCCGGTCATATCCCCCTGAGTTTGTCATCATATAACGGTAGCTTTAATGGCAACCCTGGACTCTGCAGCATGACCATCAAATCGTTTAACCGGTGCATAAACTCTTCAGGATCGCATAGAGACACGCGCATCTTCGTGTTGTGTATAGTTTTCGGCTCGCTCATCTTGATTGCGTCTCTCGTGTTTTTCTTGTACCTGAAGAAAAGCGAGAAGAAGGAAGGTCGATCGCTTAAACACGAATCTTGGAGTATAAAGTCGTTCCGAAGGATGAGTTTCACTGAAGATGATATCATCGATTCCATCAAAGAAGAGAACTTGATCGGTAGAGGAGGTTGTGGCGATGTGTACAGAGTAGTACTCGGTGATGGTAAAGAAGTAGCAGTCAAGCATATTCGGTGTAGTAGTAATCTGAAAAATTTCAGCAGTACAATGCCAATTCTCACTGAACGGGAAGGAAAGTCGAAAGAGTTTGAAACAGAGGTGCAAACACTAAGCTCGATACGCCACTTAAACGTGGTGAAACTCTATTGTAGCATCACGAGCGATGACTCGAGCTTGCTGGTGTACGAGTACTTGCCTAATGGGAGCTTATGGGATATGCTTCACTCGTGCAAGAAGTCGAATCTCGGCTGGGAAACACGGTATGATATAGCTCTTGGTGCAGCGAAAGGGCTTGAGTACTTGCATCATGGATACGAGAGACCAGTGATTCACCGTGATGTTAAATCAAGTAACATATTGCTAGATGAGTTCTTGAAACCTAGGATAGCTGATTTTGGTCTTGCCAAGATTCTTCAGGCTAACAGTGGCGGTCCAGATTCCACCCATGTTGTTGCAGGAACCTACGGCTACATTGCTCCAGGTAAAGAGACTTCGTCAGCTTGTCATGGTCATACATTTTGATGTTACATTTTAACATTGGAAATTGTGGTTGCAGAGTATGGATATGCGTCGAAAGTGAATGAGAAATGCGATGTGTATAGCTTTGGGGTCGTGTTAATGGAGCTTGTCACAGGGAAAAAGCCGATAGAAGCGGAGTTTGGAGAGAGCAAAGACATAGTGAATTGGGTAAGCAACAATCTGAAGAGCAAAGAGAGAGTGATGGAGATTGTGGACAAGAAGATAGGAGAAATGTATAGAGAAGATGCGATCAAGTTGTTGAGGGTTGCGATTCTCTGCACCGCGAGACTACCTGGACTAAGACCGACGATGAGGAGCGTGGTTCAGATGATCGAGGACGCGGAACCGTGCAGATTGATGGGGATTGTGATCAGCAAAGAGAGTGATGTCAAGATCAAAGAAATGAGTTGATGATTGAGGACCAAAATCTACCTTTTGGCTCTGTTTTGGTAAGTATGAAACTTTAGAGAAAGGACTAATGAAGATAGTTTCATAAAAGGACTAATGAGGATCATCTAAAGTTATAATACGACGTAAGAGTTTACATATGGAGAATGTGATTATAAGTCTTGGTTACGAAATCTTAGCTGATGTAATGATCTGATGTAAACTATTGTAAGAAGATTTTCGATTTAGATAATGAAGTTACAACTACTATTACGTGAAATTTATGATAAGGTAGATGTACTATACTTGTAGTTGCGTTATCATTCAAATTTAAATTCGCATATTGCATATTGGAGATCTACAATCAAATCAATTCGTTTTCATAGTTTTTTAGATTGGGCTAAAACCCATACAAACCCACACAAAATTTGGATTTACACCTTAATATGTTGTAGGTGTTTTGTTAACATATATACATGGATGTGAACGATATGATTTGCTCTGAATCACACGTAAAAAAGTTCGACCAGAAATTTGTATAAATAATTTTGATTTATTTGAAAAAATAATAGTTTAGATTCAATTTTGTTTTATTATATGACTTTTTAAAAAACGAAAACAAAGTTTCTCAAAACGAAATCAAATCCAAATTGGATTCTTGTCGTGATAAAATGAAAATTTATTTATCATAACCGGGTAAAAAGACCAAAGAATAATATCCTCCCGTTGTGATTTCTAAAAGTTGGTCAAAATATACGAATAATTGCCGACATTATAATTGCCGACATTGACCACAAAAAGAAATATCTATATATATTTCTTCATCCTCACAAGCAGACAATAATGCTTATCTGCATTATTTCGAAGGTTAAACTTCTATTTTATTTCTGAAACTGGGTGATTGGTCTTAATCTCTAATAAATGACTTTAAAAGCATATATTTTACGTTTTAATTTTCTATCAGATGGAAGAAAATCTTATTAGAAAATAGTAAATTAAACTCGTTAACGTCATCTACGAGAAGTGTTCACATAAGCATTTGCACAATACCCGTAACTTTCCATATATCAATCTCATTAGTTAATACGGACAAACATCATTATCGCATGAGTTTCATGATAGCATTAGTAACAAAGCGAAAATAAAAAATTGATATGAAACTAATTAATTCACCATTGTTATATATATACGGTACCAAACAGATTGCCAGAAGACTAATCTTACAACTTTAACAAATTGAAAGTTGTCTTCTCCATCTGTTTCTTCCCTTGCTTTGCAATTCAATCCAAAGACTGAATTAAAATATAAGCCAAATGATTAATAAAGTGACTCGCAAGCTTTTAACAAAGTGATCAAAATGTTTTTTCACATGATCCGATTATCCGTAAAGGCTTTGTTATGAAAACAAAATTCAAAGACAACTGTAATGAAACACTATAATTTGTGATAACACACTCATATGCATTAATTAGAGACTTTGTGATGGACCAAAACCCACTAATGACCTAGCCTTGATACAACGCCAGACCGGACTAAACCAATCCTATCCAATGCGGTCACATCTTAACGATCCAGAGAAGAGATGCTTAGAAGTTCATAATCATACAGAGACCAGAGTTGAGGTAACATATAAAAATTAGCTTCTGCTGCAAAGAACATCCGATTGCGTTTACACAAAACTAACAACAGAATTGTCCTACTAATATACAACACTTGCCGTATCTTTCTCTATCTCAAAAAATTTCTCCATCAACAAGATTTGTCAGCGGAATAGATCTTGGAATGACAACATTATGAATCTTGCAAAGATATCAGACTCCAAGAACTCAATGTGAGCAGCGCGCCCGATGAATGAGTTCAGGTTACGACCATACAGGGTCGTGTCGAAGTTGACATCGCAGCGCATAAACACTCTCTGGTGGTGAGGAGTCTCAGGGGATGGCCCACGTATTTGGTCCATACAGTTATTAAGCATCTCCAAGAAAGTAACACCTCTCTTTGAGTTGTCAAAAGAAGCTGGCTGGCACGACTCGATCCTTGCTGAGTGATATGGAACATACCCATCCTGCGATAGCAAAAGACATGGCTCTTAAGTACAAAATAAAAAAAATATCCCTTGTATTTTATGATCAGAATATTCTCGTCTCTACAATTTTGTTAAATCCAAAATCATGATATAAAAACGGCATAAAAAGAGCTAGTTATGAAAAAGTAGTTTATTCCAAATGATCGAGATAATAATTGGCCAAAATGGTCGTTTATTTTCTTTAAAATACTAGTTTCCGAGTTTACATAGCTGTAAAAATGTCAAAATTGAGAAGTCCATTTTGAAAGTATACCTGAGGCGAAGACAGGAGTATTATATTCTTGAAACTGTCCAATGTCTTTTGCTGAAAAGAATTTCAAAACCAACATTAGAACCAGAGAACAAAGATTTGTTCGTAACTATGGTACAAAAACTTGATGGAATGTTAAGATCTTTTTCTACCTTGCAAAGGTTGTAAAAGAAAGTATTCTGGAGATCAGGATCATCAGTGAGCGTAAGCTGATGAATAACCTGAGTAGCCTTTAACTTCTTCAGAAGCCAAAGTCCAGAATTAAACAAGGAATTTGAACTGTATAGATAACCCAAGTGTGGACCCGAAAGCGATAGATATGTATGAAAATACTTCCTGTATGGTTCCATCAGACTATCTGCAACAAGTACATAAGTAGGAGACAATGATAAACACCAAAGCCAAACTAGGAATCGTTTCGTTTGAGAGATTCAAAGAACATACCAGCTATTGCAGATCTGATAATGACGTTACCGATTGAATGTCCAACAAAACTAAGCTTAACGTTTTTCAAGCGCCCGTATCTCGCATGTTTATCCTTTTTCTTCTTGAAGAAGGAAACAACTTCCTGTGCCAGCCTCTGACCCATTTCCCTGAAATCGCCATGTGTTTTCTCCTCATTTGCCTCAGACATGAGAAACTCTATCTTTGGATCAATCAGGAGCCACTGGTTCCGGATAAGCCTTAGGTCTAAGTGATGTCCCTATAGTAGTCAATAAAATTTTTATCATGCAAATGAAAAACGAACTGAAAAGATACAAAAGCAAATTGTAACTGCAAAAGTATAAACAGAGAAAAAAAAACACTGTGCCTATAAACACAATGATTCAAGGACAAAAGGTATATTACTACATAAGCTTAAGAGAGAGAAAGGGAACAAGAATTCACCGAACTTCTAGAGAATACTTGCCTGGAAACCATGAACAAAGACAACGATCTTCAGCTCAGGCCCACTATGCTGTGGGTTATTATGTTTTCTTGTTCCACCTTCGTCATCATGCCCACTAAGTAAGCTAGAATCGATCCTGTCGACATGTCTCATGTACGAATTGTCACTGAAAGTACGCCTTGGTGCATTCCAAACTCGTTCAATTATAACTATCGGAACCCGCATAGGATCACCAAATATATGCATGTCTTGTATCGCCCGGTTGTTAATCTGCACCATTAGTTGTAAAAATGAAACTGTACAACTTATAGAGCCAACAGGTAACTGAATCACGAAACAAAAAATAACAAACCCGCATTTGTGCAATACTTCGACGGTGAAGTTCAGCTCGGGTGGCTGCAACTTGTGCAGGCTACATAAGAGCAAAAAACTGGATGAGTAGAGCCAAGCTGACATTTCTTATCGAATTTGGCAAACGGACACTGTAACTATAACTCACATCATTCAGCTTCAACACACTTGAGACTCTTTTGTGTGAACTATGGTTGGAAGTATCGTCCATTCCACTAATAAAATGATGTGGCATTTCAACCTTGGAGTACACCATCCATATTGACCATTCAGCTCTTCGATCCTTTGTCCAGATATCACGAAGATATTCCAAGATTTTTGTATTATTATCCCTGAAAAGGACAAATAAGATCACTGAGCAGAGTATACCTGAATAAATTTTCAGAAGATAACTTAATAAACAATCTGAACCTGCAGGAACTTAATAAAAAATCTGAACCTGCAGGCTTATTTGACGAATAGAAGTGCAAAAGAAGTTACCGATGAAATGTCAGAAAGGTATTCCAAAGATAATGGAGCTGGGTGCCAAGTAAGTGGAATGTGCGTGATAGATGCTCCTTCGAGAAGTTGCGAAGCCAGTCATCACTTGCTATATCAAATGGGCTATTCAACTTCTGTGCCAAAAATTGAGAGACACGCTCATATTCCAGAAGATAGTGGCACAAAATAATAGAAAAAGAAGACACTGCAGCATAATTAAGCAAGGACCTCAAGATTGTTTTGTTGCTTGCCTTGTCCTGAACCTTCAACTTCAACAGATTTTCCCGTCGAAGCTGAGTCAGATACAAGAGCTTTGTCCATACTGGATACAAACTCAGACAAGTCAATTGTTTGACCAACTGCCTTGCTAAGTCTTTGCATTTCTTCAAGCAAAGTGTCACGAGCTCCAAGTAAGGCTTTAACATATGACACCAGCTTCTTGTCAGCAGAAGCAATCTGAGCAACAGCCTAGTGAGTTACAAAACAATAAATCAATAAAATTATTGTAAAAATCTCGAGAAAGAGGGGCATTACTACAAAACAGGATAGCCTAATAAAGTTCTTTTCAATATGCACCTTTGTAACATTTAATTAACTGACTAGTTGGCAATCGATTAGAAAACGTCGTTAAATTTTGAGAGAGCATAGTAAATTCTGTGAAAATATGCTATTTCCAGCTTTTATACTAACAATTTCAACAAGACTGAGAAACCTGATGGGTTTTAATATGACTCATATAAGCAAGTATCTAAACATTGGTGTATGATATCTCAGTATCAGCTTTGTCACCCTGAAAGTAGAGATTCTAGAGATGAATGAGAACTCTAGCATAAAGTTCATCTCCTATGAAAGGACTGATTGTTTAACTATGCAAATAATAAGATTATCAGTGCTGAATCAAAAAAGAGTTTGTCGTCCTGAGAGGATAGTGTAAGAGCACATACTTTCTTCAAAGACTGACCATTGCCGCTAGCCAAATTTTTACCACTACTCGCATCACTGCACCAAACATATTGATATATTAACTGACAAGATATAGAAGACTCAGCAATAAATTGGAATTCAACAAAGGTCAGCATAATCCAATTATTAGAGGCATACCTTGATAAAATTGTGGGCCGCTTGTAAGCGGCGGATTTCATGACACTGACGTGGACACTTACATCAATAAGAACCGCGTGAAAGGTATCAAAGTGCACCGGACAGTAGGAATGCATGCCTGATAGAGCTTTAGGAGGAATGCGAAATTCATGCACTGCCGCAGGACAAGCATCTGAATGTATCACAGATATATCCTCCAAAATTGGAGAATACAAAAGCTCAAACTTCAATATAACAGCAGATGTAGCTGACCCCTGCATCAATCACAACTAGTCATTTATTGCTCGATGATGACTTCTAGGTCAACCAAGTACCGCATTTATCACAAATTGGATTATTATTTTTGCTGACTATGATCACAAAAAGATCAGGAGCTAGAACGACCTCACAAACTCAATGCCGTAAATACTTTGCCTCTCAAGGAGAGAAGAAAAGAAAGTTTCTTTATCGAATCATGTTGTTTGGATATTCAGCAACTCATTTGTTCATCTTAGCCTTCATAATTGTAGGAATTCATTACAAGAAAGTCACATAGGACAAAAGCAAAGAAAGACTGGTACCTCATATCTTTCGAGTGGCATAGTAAAGGAGACCATCATGCATAGACGAACATCCTGCCTAGCATATTTAATGCGGAAGGGCTGTGTTAAGAAACTATTATCTTTATCATCTATCTTCCACACTCCATACGTGTCGTTTGAGCTTGAATCAAGAGCTGTGACACATAGGTATATTGATCCTTCATAAGTTATCATACTAAAAAGTAAACTCTCCAACTACACAGAAATAGGACAAACAGACAAATAATTCATGAAACACTCTGGTTGGCATCATCGAATAGTGAAGTCAAGCACACAAACATAGCAAGATAAAAGAAAGCGGATGGATAAGAGAGCGTACCTTCATACTGAACAACTCGAGAAGGAATTCCACAGGAGATGTTATCGCCGTCCTCCCATCTCATGCTGATTTTAACTTGATACCATCTAAGAGAGTAAAAGAAATAAGGATACAACTCTTAGAGAGTAGCAAATATCATTCAATTTTCCACAAAGCAAATGGCATACCCTTGCTGGAAAAGATCAAGGTTATGAAACCTATGGATATAAATAGCAATTTCCTGAACAGTGTCGACCATTAGAACAGGCTTAACCCTGGCTAAGTAAGGCTGTGCATCAAGCGTCTTAGTTTGCCTACTTCTTTGGCTGAGTCCAATTAACCATCCAAGACGGCGTAACATATGGAGAAATCACATCACCCTTCTAAAACATTGGATGTGTGTTTTCAGGATAATGAAATCCTGAACCAATTCTTCGAAATCGCATGTCTTCGGTGACTAATAGAAATGTTGTCTACATAACCAGAGATAACAAACTCCCTTAAACAAAGAGAAGCCACAAGCAAACAAGTAGCTGCAGATTATAAGAGACGCACAAATTTTTAGTCTATTTTGTATATAATCATCTATCATATAGAATCAATCATCAACAAAGTAGTAGATATCTCTGTTTTGGAAATATTGATAGTAGCTTCGCAAAATTACAGCTACTTAAGAGTCGTAACAGATTTCCCTAAATAGGAAAGAAACCACATCGTAACTTGAAGGAGATCGAGATTACGACAT
>VBRH01000274.1:16535-35192 GCA_014578085.1 Cardamine resedifolia | reverse complement strand
TTAAAAAAACAGTATTATTGTGGTTCAACAAAATGTAATTTTGAAAATTTTCAAGTGTGCATGCTCTTGTTGGGAATGTATGAATTAATTACCAAAACTCTACAAAAATGAAGAAGAACTTTGAAAATTTTCTTGATTCCTAAATTAGATAATAATAAATTGAATTGACTGTGTAGGATTGGTCTCGCGTTAACGGATTGCTATCAATAAATTCGATTGTTGACCCAAAAATAAATTTGAATTGAAATGCGGGATGTTTCCAAACTTGATTTGCCATAAAGCCAAAGAGATTACTACTAGTATTTGATAAAAGAGTAATTCCGTTCATAAGATGTTTTGAAGTTTTTTTGTGTTTCAAAATATAAGATGTTTTCAGAGTTTTATATAATTTTTTACTTTATTAAATATTGTGGTATTGGTTAAATTATTTTTGTTTATATATTAAATAAAACTTTTTAAAATAAAAGTAGCGTTCTTAATGTGCGTTTTTTGGCTAAAACATCTTATATTATGAAACGGAAGAAATATTTTTTAATAAAATAAAACGACAGGTGGTAAACAGGTGCAGCTATGTGGACTGGCGCAGTACGTGAATCTCGTAGGGGTCAGTATTGGTTACACCATCACTGCTTCCATAAGCTTAGGGTAAGTTACAACTTGTGATTCATTTCGATTATTATGTGATGTTGTGGGTAAAATAAATACTAAGTTTTGATTGATGTTTTACGTTTGTTCATTAGAGCAATTGAGAGATCAAATTGTTTTCATAACAAGGGACATAGTGCGAAATGTTTCGTATCACATTATCCTTACATGGCGGCATTTGGGATCGTCCAGATTATTCTCAGCCAGATTCCTAATTTTCACAAGCTCTCATTCCTCTCCATCATTGCCGCGGTTATGTCCTTCTCTTATGCGTCTATTGGAATCGGTCTGGCCATCGCCAGAGTCGCAAGTAAAGTTTATTTTTTCCCTTTTCCATATTAAACATACAATAAAAATTGAAAGTAACGGTGAAAATGTAATAAAATGGAAGGTGGGAAGATTGGTAAGACAGAATTGACAGGCACGGTGATAGGAGTGGACGTAAGTGCATCTGATAAAGTTTGGAAAGCGTTTCAAGCGATTGGGGATATTGCGTTTTCGTACGCTTATACTACTATTCTCACTAATATTCAGGTATATATATGTATGTAGTACTGATTCCTAGAATCTTTCATTTATTCTTGTTTACATTTGCCTGTTATTTGCATTTAAATTTTAGTCATATTATATGTTTACAACATGGATTTATTGATGTTTATTTTTTTATGGTTAGAGATTAATTAATTACTGAAAATTTGTGGGTTTGCAGGACACATTGAGATCAAGCCCACCAGAGAACAAAGTCATGAAGCAAGCAACTCTTGCTGGAGTCTCAACCACAACTGTTTTCTACATCTTATGTGGCTGCATCGGATATGCTGCCTTCGGGAACGAAGCTCCTGGTGACTTCCTTACTGACTTTGGTTTTTTCGAACCTTTTTGGCTCATCGACTTTGCTAATGCTTGCATTGCTCTCCACCTAATCGGTGCCTTCCAGGTATAATAACTCACAAACCAAAGATAATGGTCAAGCTCATTAATCAAACTTATCATTGATGACCTATATATATATATAAATCTCATGAAGGATAATTTTTTTCTAAATTCTATTTGATCTGTATATAATTTTCAGGTGTATGCGCAGCCGGTATTCCAGTTTGTTGAGAACCAATGCAACAAAAAATGGCCTGAGAATAAGTTCATCAACAAGGAATACTCGGTGAACATACCTTTGCTCGGAAAATGTCGAATCAACCTCTTTAGACTGGTTTGGAGGACAATCTATGTGATTATGGCAACACTTGTAGCAATGATATTCCCCTTCTTCAATGCCATCTTGGGTTTGCTCGGGGCACTAGGGTTCTGGCCGCTCACTGTTTATTTTCCGGTGTCAATGCACATTGCGCAGACAGAGGTTAAGAAGTATTCTCCTAGATGGTTGGCCCTGCAACTCCTCGTATTGGTTTGCTTGGTTGTCTCGGTCTTAGCCGCGGTAGGATCCATCGTTGGCCTGATAAATCGTGTCAAGGCATACAAGGCCTTCACGAGCTAAGGCTAGTGACTTGTGATCTATTTAAATTCTATGCCAACCTGTATTTCTTACAAGCTAAACAGCTAGTAGTTATTGCATCTTCAAATAATGTTGTAATTTGTAAGTTCTGTTTTGCGCTATGGCTAATCGGTTTAGTTAAATCCTATGAAATTCGATATAATAGTTTTAAAATTTGCTTACGACTACAAGTCGACATTGGATGTTTGAGTACCATGAGATACTTTATTGCTCATCAAGCTAAGCTTTTCCGAGCCAGACCCAAAAATACGAGTCTGTGACTGTAAGACATATGCATTGACCATATCGATAATTAACAATATAACAGAATTGGACAAGCTAGCCACACAAGTGTGTAAAGAAGAGTCTAAGTGTTCCGTTGTGTGAAAGAGATTGAAAATAGGTAGTTACATTGATCAGAGTATGAAGTTGATGGACTTCAGTTTTCCAAATTCGTGTGGAAGAGATCACTTCACTTCCTATGTATTGGGGAGTTGGGCAATAGTGGATCAAGACAAATTTGGTCCTTGCTAACGTTTCTTGTTGTTTACTAGCCCTCCTATTCACTCAAATGCATTTATGTGCTTATCTCTTATCTTTTTCTAATACATTTGGTCCATATTTGTTTATTAAGTAATTTTCAAGGTTTTGTTTGCAGTACTGATCGATTGTTCACTCTATTAATATACATGATTTACGATCAGATAGGGGCTAAAATCACAATGCTATTCACAAACAAAACCAAATTTTAAATGCCCATGAGAGGAGTTTTAATATCTCAATTAGGTTCGAAACCAAGCATTCATATTTCATGACTACAAATTTGAATATAAGAACAGTCAGATCAGTTTTAAATGCGGTTGTAGCACACTTTTGCAAATAGGCCATGTTCATCTTCTCAACCACCAATACCAACACAGTTTGTTACTAACTTAATTTCTAACCAACTAAAAGTTAATTGTCTCAGTCCCACCATTGACATTGAACATCCAACAGATAGAAGCAAACCAAGCAATAATCTCATGTGTTCTTTTTACATCCAGAGATTCCAACTTCGATTTTTCTAATTTATACACTTACACAATCAAATCAAAGGCAAACGAAGAGTGACAAAGAAACTCACTCGTAGAACCCAAACCCAAACCCAAAATTAAAAACCCAATGCGAAGCCACACACCCATGTTTCAAAATAGAAACTCTCACTATATACATCCTATTTTGTTAGTGCCTTTTCCGGGAGATTTTTTCAAAAAGAAAAAAAATACTCCCAAGGCAATTTGTGACTCTAAATTTCAGAAAGAAAAAAAAAAACAAAAAAATTGAAAATACTCATCTCTTCTTCAGGTCAGCGACTCATGGCAAAGCTCTTTCCTCATGCGCTGATTAAACAACCTGCAAGCATCCATACTAAGATCAATGGCTGCCGAAAGCGCCACGTAAGCAGCCGCATCTTCCATACAGCTAACGTGCTGCACACTAACCTCTACACAAGGCTTACTACATTTCCCTTCACCTTCCACACTTGCTGACATCACAAACCCTTTATACACGTTCCATGGCCACAACCCGTACCCATAATCCCCACTCCCTCCTCTTGGACTATTCGCCGGCGACGCTCCACCACCACTTCCTCCGCTCCCACCGCCACCACGGCTTCTCGATCGGTTCATGCCACCACCTGTTGGCGACGATCCCAATTCGATTGAGAACTTCCCACCTCTGTGAGAATTTATGGTTGATTCCGCAAGCACGATTCCTGCACCGCTTGATCCGTCCGGGATGAGCTCGAATCTGTAGCCGAGTCCGTCCGAGGCTCCACCACGTTCCCGCCATGCCTCGAGTCTCCCCCACGGTCTCCATGTGCAATCTCCGGGACGCAGGATGAGCCACGACCCCGGGTTTGACCGGCTCACACGATCGGTTCCAGGAGATGCAACGAATGGAGTGACGATTGACGCCATGGCTACTGGAGAACCGGATAAGTCGTGCACCGTTATGGACCATCCTTTTCGCTCTTTTCCAGGACGTTCTCTCTCGCTCCCGAACGAGTTTAGCCAGCTCCGTGGAACGCTTGTCTCAGTCGGCAACGATCTGATCAATCAAAACACCATTTAATCAACTTTAATTTAATCTAACCATATATAATCACTTTAAAGAGTAAAGTTTTTTATACCATGAATAAAAGTGGTTAAATATCCATAAGAGTAAAGTTTTTCAAGAGATCCGTACTAAAGCAAAAATTAAAACCAGGAATGTGATTTTAGTATTTCACAATTATCTTTGGCGTTGGATCTTATTAAAGCGTATTTCGATTTGATTCCTTGGGAGAAGACAATAATAATAATAAATTTTTAAAAATGTTGCTCCAATTTCCGAGAAATATGTTGAAAATTGATTTAATTAGCCGGAAAACTGACCTTGATCTCTGAGTGCGATCACCTGTGTGCCGGAAACTGAATTTGCATGTGAAAACCGGTTGCCGGATATTGCCTTGAATCTGAACGACTTGAGGACTACATTCAGGCTCGCCGTCGAACTGAAAAACGAACCTAGGATCAGGCTCCGCCTTCACATTCAGGTGGAACTGAGCTGACGACGACGCTTTCCCAGCTCCTTTCCCAACCGATATCCAGCCGTTGTGGAAGACGCAGGGCTTCGATTGCTTACCAGCTAGATCCAACGGCACGGAGACCTTCGCAAGGAGACGACCGGAGTGTACGCCGCAAGCAGCGCCGGCGCTTCCCGTGTATATTAAGATCTTAAGACATGGCTTAGAAGCAAAGATAGATCTGGAAGCTAAGCGTTGAATATCGGAGTTGCTGAGATGGAACGTGGCGGCTAGGGTTTGGATCTCCGGAAACTGAGTGGTTTCCAGGGGAATGTACGGGATAGCGGCGGTTTGCGGCGGGAAGTTTTTAAGTTTGATTTTACAAAA
Organism: Cardamine resedifolia; assembly: GCA_014578085.1. NCBI lineage: Eukaryota > Viridiplantae > Streptophyta > Magnoliopsida > Brassicales > Brassicaceae > Cardamine > Cardamine resedifolia. The sequence continues at coordinate 30,123 of VBRH01000274.1, read as the reverse complement.
ACAAGGAGAAGAGGACGGATGCACGACGGAGCTCGTCGTCTTCGCCGCTAAAGGAACTTTCAAAGCTAGATTCCCGATCGTAAGACGGATGAAAGGACAAGGATCCATATCTCTTGGCACCAGAAAGAAGATCAATTAGGGTTTTCAGAAGACGGAGGAGAAAGAGAAGAAAATGTGACTAAGGGTTTAAGGAGAGCGACATTAATTGCAGGAAGTGGTCTGGAGTCCACAACATGGAATTAGGCGGATGAAAAGGAGGTGACGTTAAAACGCAGCGTTTTAATGGCGCCGCTAGATTATCTCAACCAGCTCACACAGTCGTCTTCTTCCTTCTCTGTAATGTCCCTAGTTTTTAAGTGGGGATAGACAACAAGGAAGCACAATTTACATTTTTCGTTTTATTTTGTTTTCCTATATTTTCCAGAATTGTCCAATACATCCGTATTCTATCCCAACTTAAAGATTAGCTCCAAACTTTTTTAATTTAGACATTTAACCCCCCCACAATCTACACTGATATAGATAGATGAGCAGAGCTTAGAAGTTTTAAAAGATAGAAAAAATGTCGCTGGAGCATTAGCTGGGAACAGGCTGGCAAGAAGTGCCAACTCGGAGAGAGGTTGACGCTATTCTTTCTCTCTCTACCTGGTCAGTGACCAACCACACAAAAACATAGGGCTCCACTTCTTTTAAATTTACCAATTACCCTTCCTGGCTTACGTGTACGTTCGCAGCTTTTTAGTGCCTTGATCGGGGAATCGTTCTGCCCTTCCGCCTCTATGCGGAACTCACGTTTTTGTGATATGTCATTTTTCCTTAAATATTTATTTTAATTTCGAGAAAATTTTAAAAATGAACAAATAATATAAAATGTCAAATTTTAGTTTACTTTTAGCTTGGATGAATTATTGGCGTAATGTCAAAATGTATTTCCCAGACAGTCATGACTACTTTCCCAAAATATAGAACTTGGAAAAATTCATACTCAAAACTAACTTTTCACATCCAATCAATTTTAAAGATTTGGACATGTACCAACAAGATAAACGAACTACTAAATAATATAATATAAAATATTTTAGAGTTTTTTTATGTTTCAAACCATAAAATATTTTCATATTTCTATTTTATTTTATTGAATATTGTCTTATCAATAATAGTATGTATTTTTTTTAATGATTGATTAAATTATTTTTATTTATATATTAAATTATTATTTTTTATAATATAAGTAAAATTTTTAATATGTGTGTTTTGGATAAAACATATATATTATGAAAGTAGTGTTTTGCACTTTGGAGTCTTTGGTTAAAAGATTAAATGAAATAGTCAAATTTTGTTTAAATGCAAAAGTTAATATTCGCCATTTCGCTAAGAACGCAGTGTTTTGATTGGGTTATAGAATGCAGTTTTTCTATGACAATAAATTAATAATGCGGGTCAACAAAATAAAATAAAGTAGAATTCTTTTGGGATTAGACGAGAGATATGCGTGCACGTTTACGACAAAATAGATTCAATTAAGTATTTGGTTAGATAAGTAGCTTAGGTGAAGCTGAACGAGGATCGTGGATGATAGCTGGATTTTGTTTGTTTTTTGTTTTTTAAATGACATACAATATGATTTCTTCTTCTTGCCGCATCATCATACGCACGTGGATTTTAAAAAATCAGACAGAATGTCAGAAATAATAGAAAGCCCATTAGAATATTACATAAGCCCAATATAAAGCAAAATAATTGAAAGCCCACTTCACGAAGCGGCAGGTTTGGTTTGGTCGGAGAAAGTAGAAAGGCAGCACGATTAGGCACAGTTGAATCAATTCGGAGGAGACGATCTTGTCGTTGCAACACACGGAAGAAGCCTAACAAAGCAGTAGAAAAATCAAAGGAAGAAGATGAAGGCGTTAGGGTATTGGTTAATGGTGGTTGGTTCACTGAGATTAGCTTCTGTTTGGTTTGGTTTCTTCAACATTTGGGCTCTTCGTCTCGCCGTCTTCTCTCAGACCACCAGTTCAGTTCTCTTCTTCCTTTAGTCTTCATTCTTAATTGTTCTTAACTTAATTCGTTTTTGGATTTCGTTATGAGTTTCCATGCATTTTTGCTGGAATGATCTATTGGGTAATGTTGACATAGAGAATCTGCAGTTACTTTAGATTTCTTCTATCAATTGACTTCCTTAGTATCAGTGAGTCAATGGTGTTTTGTTGTTTCAAGGAGTCTAAGTTTAGAGTAACAATTTGTCGATCTCATTTGTGCGGGAATTTAGGATTGAATCTTTTTTGTTTTTTGGTGTGTGTGTGATTTGGTCGGCCATTGATTCTTTCAATACATATCGGATTTGGGATCCCTAAGCTCTGAGATTTCGATAGATAACAAGGAATTAGAATATGAGTTTTTTTTTTTCCTTTTCTGGATTTGATCTTGAGATTTGTTGGTACATTGTATTTGTAAGGTCAATGGTTTGTGAATTAGAAGCCAACTTGAGATTTTAAGAAGCAAAAGTCGGCTTCGGATTCTTTGAACATATTTCTTTAGCTATAAAGTTGAGTTAGCTGGAATTGAAAGCAACACATGCCCCATGAATTGATTCATTATTGCTTAGAGACTCGAGCAAATAGTCTATGTTCCATGAAAGCTGTTTAAATCGATTTGATAGCGACATTCTTAATAACTCAAATAGGTTTTCTAGCTATTGTACAAGATTTTTGTAAGTTCAACTTAGGCATCGAGAACAATCTTTGTTTCAGGTGTGGCATATTTCTAGGTGTATCTTGTTCATTGAATCTCTGAGATTGTGGACCTTTATACATCATATTGTAGGAAAAAGGGATAAGTACCATAAGAATAGCAAATCAAAGTAACATATCCAAGAAAGATATGCAATCTTGAATTCTTGTAACGTTCCTTGGTGATGGACCACCGTAACCTAAATATCAGCAAGGGGAAAGTACTTGGATCTAGAATTTGGTTGGCTTTGATTAGAGTTTACAGAGTCCAATGCATAACCTTTCTTGGTGGGATCAATATGCAGTTTTTCTTAAAATACTGTTCAAGTAAATCAATGACCAAGTGAAATGTATCAGATACTGTAAATGTATTAGACTAGAAGCAACTTGATGTTGTCTTTTTTCTTTAAATGTATCATGAAGTTTTCAGCTTGCAGCAACATGGCAAGTGTTATGGAACATTGTTATTTCCTGTGACTGTAGGGCCATCGAGATGTTAAGTTTATCGATTTAACGCAAAAAAGTAATAAGTTTGCATCATATTAGCTAGCAACTTGAGAACAGGGAACAAAAATGGTTTATCCAGAAACAACTAATTCACATAGTTGAAGTCTCTATCTTTTTAGTTTTTTTTTTCAAGTGGTAGCTCCTTTTGGTTCACAAGAGTCATATGTATGTCGTCATGATTTGAAATGTGCATTTTATTTGAATTGCTTTGCAGTGAGTGAAGTCCATGGACGGACATTCGGAGTATGGACACTCTTGACCTGCACTCTCTGCTTTCTTTGTGCATTCAACCTCGAAAACAAGCCATTATACTTGGCTACCTTCCTCTCATTTATATATGCCTTAGGCCATTTTGTGACCGAATACCTCTTTTACCGAACAATGACCATAGCGAATCTTTCAACAGTGGGCTTCTTCGCAGGTATGACTTGTGGCAATGACCACCACTCACTCTTGTATCAAATTAGTTAATATATGTTGCATTAATCGTGTGAATGATCTAAGTCTATGTGTTTTTAACAGGCACATCAATTGTGTGGATGCTCTTGGAGTGGAATTCACTTGAACAACCGCACTCCAAACTTTCTTGATGTTTGTCTAAGGGCATGTATGTAACCGTGTATTTCTTCTTTTGAGACTTTGAAAAGTTCGATTGTTTCATATATCTTTTCTGACATCTTTGATGAGACATGGTCAACTTGAACTATGAGAATACTATAAATTCATGGATTTTTTGTTTTGTTTTCTTTTCAACTCAACCAATTCATTGATTATTTTAAGTGTTGTTATGTTGAGTTTGAGACAGAGGAGTTAAGTGTATTTTTTTGCATTTATTAGATTTATGCTTATAGAATCTATGGTCAATAGAGTCTGACATAAAGAAGCCTCAAGCCTGTTCCTCTCCGGGTAGAGAACAGAAAGCCTTTTCTTGCATTCCTTTTATTCCTTTTGCGAGACTAGTTGTAACCAAATTCTTAAACTAAGTCTCTAGAACAACAAACAGGTAAACCTAATAAACTTACTAGATAACATAATTATATTTTTAGCAATATGTCTGTTATTTTTTCCTGCCATCTGTCGACACCTATGGCTCGAAATTGTCAACCATGTGTTGTATAACATCTGCTCCAGCTGAATTGATCATTTTTGTTTTCACCTGCAATGTTTTCCAAATTTTAGTAGGAAGGTATTAATGGCAATGGTGATGATAATGACATCGCCAGAAAAAAATGATGATGATGATGATGATGTTGATGATGATGATGAAAACTTGCCTGAATGGTATTGTGAGCGAGAAATCTTTGCAGGGTTCCTCTGAAACTAACATCAACTCGTTCCCAGCTCAGTTTTGTTAGTTCTCTTATCATCTCCTCTGCCAAAAAAAAAAAGAAGTATTCTTATGATTAGAAATCAAGATAAGCAACCCGAGAATGAGTAGTCGATTTTCCACTGAACCAACCTTCCATATCGAAATTCTTGAACCCATTAGAATTGGTCCCTGATCGATCTTCCTTGCGGTTACTTGCAGTAACTCTTGCTTCAACGTTCACAATGTGAGGATACTTCTCGCTAACTGGAGCGCGTTGAAGCTGAGAAAGTCAGATGTGAAACTAATTCAGCATAACACACAACACTATAATATTAAACACTGGAAAGTTAACCTTAGGAAGCTCGTTGTGATGCCGGATAGATGATGTACTCCACCCGACAAGGTCTAAGAACAAGGGAGGTTAAGGTTTCAAATGAATTGCAGTAGCCGCAACAGTTCTAAGTTTCTTTTTAACCTTAATTCACATTGTAAGATCAGTTAACAAGTAGTGAAATAGTCTACAGAGGTCCGAGAAAGAAAGGATACAGTCAAAACTCGTATTTGCGTAAGCAATACGCCGCTTGAAGCATCGCAAAGCAGAACTGTTCACAAAAGCAGAAACAATGTAATAATAATAACATTAGAAATCATTATGCAAAGCCTCAATAAGCTATGAATTGAGGGCCAAAAAAATCAGTAAAGGAACTCACATGAATTTAAGATCTCTAGAATCATTAACCATTCGGAGGAGTAATGGAGGCTTTCCACCATCAGCATCAGCCAGAAAAAGATGTTTCCCGGTTTTACCAAGACACCATGACATACGCGTAGCTAATCTCTCCAAAGTGTGAGATCCAGAAAACAATGGGACCTGATGTTAGTAAAAATGCCACACCATTAACCAAATTGTAAGTTTTCATGTTGCAAAATTCTACAAATTGCATAAAGCTTACAGGAGGAAGAGTCATAAAACTCAACATTAGACTTCATAGTAGATAGTGATGCATAAGAACATTTGGGATCTTGCCTTTGCTCTAAACATATTGATAGCAAATTTCAACAAAGGTAGTTCTCAAATCACCTGCTTATGTCCTCTTGAACCAAGGTGTGGGGTTGCAGAAGTTATAAAATGCACAGGCTCCAATCCAGCGATTCTCTCTATCGGTTCCTCTATCGGGAATTTATCCCCAATGTCGTCACTGTTTTGTGGAAGTTCTTGTCGGGATTCTTGCTCATAAAGACGCCCTATAGCATACCTAGCAATCAGGCCACCTAAAGAATGTCCTAGAAAGGAAATCTTCTGGAGACTTGGGTGACGTTTGATCACCGACTTAACCTAAACGAAAGAGACAAAGAGTATTACTTGAGCTGGAAACACTTAAGCAGAGACAAAGAAAGAAGTTTCTACATAAAAGGATCTAGCTGAGATGAAGACAGCAAAAACATGAGATTGAAAATATAAGCAGCCTTGAGAAAGAAACACATACATACCTCTTCTGCTAATCTTTCTCCCATAACATCAACACCAACAAATGTCTGTGTTGAACGGTTGCGTTTACTGCCTGCAACAGTTTACGCCATTATCGGCAAATGTAACATCAAAGTTTGGTAACAAGATGTAGAATTGGATCTTCATTATAAAAAAAAAAAACTAACAGTGAACGACGAGATCTTGAGGGTACTTCTTGAGCATCTGCTTAGCGGCGAATCTCCAATCCTGAGCACTGTAAACACACAAATTTCAGAAGAGCTTCAAAAATTGAAACAAAATGAAGCACATAACAAAAGGAAACGCAGAAGCCTTAAGAACCTGCCGATGAGACCGTTGACCATGACGACTAGGTGAGTCGGCTCAGCGCGTTCGCCAGGGAAATCCACAGTGAAGTCAACATTTCCACTCTCGTCAGATTCAGCTCTGAGACAACCCATCCAATACTTCTTCTTCTTCTTCTTCTTCTTCATCTCTCTATCTCCATTCTTCCCGCTTCTATTCGTTTTCATCTTCTTCTTTGACCCACCGATTCCTTCGAAATGACTTCCAACACGCTCATCCTCTTCTGTGTTTCTTGGAATCTCGCTATCTTCTTTCTCCATGATCACGAAACGAAAAGGGAACTATCTGAAAAAAATTCCAAAATTGGAAACTTTATGCGGCTTAATTAAAGGTCGCCATGTTGGGAAAATTCGAAGTCTTTGTGTGTGTTTTGGACTTCAAACATGAAAATTTCAAAGGTTGTTTTTTCAGTCGTTGGGTCGGTCCCCATAGCATTATTGTCGTCGTTGAAACGCCATTGACATTTTCTTTCTTACACATCTGAGAACGATGTGGCAACTCTTTGCTTTTTTCTACAACACATGTAATAATAACATGTCGAGATGAGCCAAAAATATGATTTTTCGGAGTGAAAATCTTATTTTATTTTATATTCTTATAAAAAAAAAGAAGAAAATCTTATTTTATAAATGATGATAGCTTTATAAGACAAAGCCCGGCCCATCTAATTTTTCAAGTATTGGCTCCGAGTTTGTCAGAAGCTTCTTCAGTTTCTTCTCTGTTCGTTTCATCAGGAAGAGTCAAACCACAATTTTGACATTTTTTTTTTTTTTTTCAATGATCAGCAACCGAAACGTCGAAATTAAGAGAAGAATTAATCTAAAGCATTAAACAGAAAAAAAATCAAACTCGAAAAGGGAAAACAAGAAACAATAATCCGATGAGATTGTTTAGCATTCTTCTCCCAACTCCAAAGTCTGGCTGATTGATGTGTGTTGGACTTCGCCTTCAACCAATCACCTTCCTCTTCCTGTTTCTTCTCGCTTTAATCAAAGGTGTGATTTTTAATTGGCTAATCTTGTTTTGGGGTTGACCCATTTCACCTATTTCGGATTTCATCATCTAGCTTTATACTTGGAGTCTTCGATGGTACTTTTTGATTGGATGATTATCCGCATTTAGATTAATTTCTTGTTTACTCAGTACCTTTTTTTGTAGTACAGGCCACGCTCATGGCGGATCGTAACATCGTTTTTAACGGTGACTTCTCTGATGGGATTGAGCCTTGGTACCCCAATGGATGTGAAGCATTTGTGGTTTCCTCTAAATCCTCGAGCGGTGGCTATGCCGTCGTAACTAACAGAAATGAAACTTGGCAAGGCCTTGAACAAGACATCACAACCCAGGTCTCTTCTGGTATTACCTATACTGTATCAGCTTGTGTTGGTGTGTCTGGTCCTTTCCATGAATCAGCTGAGGTTCTTGCCACTGTCAGGCTCGAGCATGAAGACTCGCCTACCGAGTATTTGTTTATCGGAAAGTACGTTTTGATAGTTACATATCTTTGGCATTTGATTGAAATTTTGTACAGATTGCTCATGAATTGAGACTTACCTGCAGAACATATGCCTCAAGAGACAAGTGGGTTGATCTAAAAGGAACGTTTTCGATATCAAATATGCCTGACCGTGTTGTTCTCTATTTGGAAGGACCAGCTCCAGGGAAAGATCTCCTTCTACGTTCAGTTACCGTTAAAGACTCTACTTCTTCTAGTGAATTCCAGGTAAGCCTCTTGTGCCTTTCTTTACCAGCCATTGTCATATGTTACTTAACTATTTTGGGTGTGTTAGGATGATTGCTATGTTATTGCAGACTGAGATAGAAGTAACTATCCTGCATCAGAGTTTAAACATTATTCTTAATTCTGATTGTTTGATCATGAAATTGTATTTTACCTGTTTGTAAATAGAGAGACGTAAACCAAATGAAAGAAGTTCAAATTGTTTTGTTACATGTTCATTGAAGCATTATATATCTCACCGGGATCATCTGATTCTAAACTGTGGCATCCACATTTCAGGAAACTCGTGTTTTAACATCTTTTTGTGGCTTCCAATTCTACTGCAGGAAACCGAACAAGATACGCCAGCTTCCAGTGTCTATCCTCCTGCTTTGAGTATCATCAAGAACCATGACTTCTCTGACGGGTTGTATTCTTGGAATTCAAACAGCTGTGATTCATTTGTTGTCAGCAACAACGAATGTAACTCAGAATCATATGCTGTTGTTAATAACCGAAGCGAAACCTGGCAAGGACTGGAGCAAGATATCACAGACAGAGTTTCCCCTGGTTATTCATATAAAGTCTCTGCTACTGTTAGCGTATCTGGACCTGTCCAGAAGTCGGCGCAGGTCTTGGCCACTTTGAAGTTAGAGCACCAAAACTCAGCAACCGAATTTCAACTAATTGGAAAGTAATGGAACCACATGACTTCTTTGTGATATATAGTCAGGAAGACCCAGAAATATTGACATTGATAATGTTTAAATCTGCAGAACTTATGCTTCGAAAGATATTTGGAAAACTTTGGAAGGTACTTTTGTATTTTCAGGAAGACCGGACCGTGTTGTATTCTTCCTGGAAGGGCCACCTCCTGGGATTGACCTTCTTATAAAGTCCGTCACCATCCAATGGGAGAGTGATATTCAGTTTGAGGTAACTTACATATTGTGGACTGTTAGATAGAGAGACTGGAAGTAAACTTGCATTATCAATCTATGATCTGTATTGTATCTTAGTTTCTTCTTATCCTTCGTAAGATCTTAAGAAGCTGGATTCAGTAATTAACTATGTTTCTTCATTTGCCTTGTATGCAGAGAAGTCGAGAATTCTGCTCTGCTCCTGAAACTGATCATCACATCTTCCTGAATTCGAGTTTTTCCGATGGCCTCAATCATTGGTCTGCAAGAGGATGCAATCTTATGTTACATGACTCCCTAGCTGATGGGAAAATACTACCGCATTCTGGAACGTGTTTTGCTTCTGCAACAGAGCGCACACATAAGTGGAGTGGAATTGAGCAGGATATAACAGAAAGAGTCCAGCGAAAAATCATTTATGAAGCATCTTCTGTTGTTCGATTATCGCATAGTCATCACACCGTGCAGGCCACTTTGTATGTTCAATACCTTGACCAACGTGAAGAGTACATAGGCATTTCCAGGTGAGGCTCTCCATATGAGGACTTTTTTCTTATCAAATGTTACTACTGTACATGTGAATTTTACCCCAAATGTATTGTATGATACAAAAATGTTGAAGAAAGTTTGTTCTCTTTTTCAAGTGTTCAGGCACAACACGACAATTGGGTACAGCTAAAAGGAAAGTTCCTCTTGAATGGATCACCGGCTAGAGCAGTTGTTTACATTGAAGGACCACCACCAGGGATTGATGTTTTTGTCGACCATTTCATTGTAAAGCCTGCAGAGAAAACCACTCCTTCAAGACGACCGTATATTGAGGTTCGACATCTGAAGTTTATTGCTTTCTATTAATTACCTTTTCCTTGTGTTTAATAAAATCATAAATTGTATCCAATTTTCTACAGAGTCATGCTTTTGGGATGAACATAGTTTCGAATAGCCACCTAAGCGATGGAACAGTCGAAGGTTGGTTCCCTCTTGGAAGCTGCCATTTAAGAGTTGGAGAAGGCTCTCCTAGGATATTACCTCCGCTGGCGAGAGACTCACTTAGAACAACACATGGATATCTATCTGGAAGATATGTGCTTGCGACTAACCGAAGTGGAACATGGATGGGTCCTGCTCAGATGATAACTGATCAAGTGAAGCTGTTTCTAACATACCAAGTCTCAGCTTGGGTTAAAATTGGCTCAGGACTTACCTGTTCACAGGATGTAAATATCGCACTCAGCGTTGATGGTAAATGGGTTAATGGAGGAAAAATTGAAGTCGATGATGGCGATTGGCATGAAGTTGTGGGTTCGTTTAGAATCGAGAAGCAAGCGAAAAAAGTGATGCTTCATGTCCAGGGCCCGTCTCCTGGTATTGATCTTATGGTTGCAGGTCTCCAGATTTTCGCTGTTGATCGTAAGGCACGGTTGAGTTATCTCAGTGGACAAGCTGATGCGGTACCCTACGAAACAACATATTACTCGTTACAGCTTCAAAAATTTAAGCCACACTTTGCACCAATGCTCTCTCTCTGTAATGCAGGTTCGTAAACGCAATGTTCACCTCAAATTCTCAGGTTTGGATCCTAGCGAATTATCTGGTGCAATGGTGAAGATCAGGCAGACGCGTAACAGTTTCCCACTCGGGTCCTGCATTAGTCGGAGCAATATAGATAATGAAGACTTTGTCGATTTCTTTCTTAACAATTTCAACTGGGCAGTGTTTGGGAACGAGCTGAAATGGTACTGGACAGAGCCAGAGAAAGGAAACTTCAATTACCGGGATGCGGACAAGATGCTTGGATTCTGCGAAATTTACAACATAGAAACCAGAGGCCATTGCATATTCTGGGAGGTCGAGTCCGCTATTCAACAGTGGGTCAAACAGCTATGCGATTCTGAGCTAGAAGCAGCGGTTCAGAACCGCATAACGGATCTTCTTACCCGTTACAATGGGAAATTCAGGCACTACGATGTGAATAACGAAATGCTCCATGGATCGTTCTATCGAGACCGACTAGGCTTTGATGCAAGAACAAACATGTTTAAAACCGCGCACGAGTTAGACCCGTTAGCGACTCTGTTTCTGAATGAATACCACATAGAAGACGGATTTGACTCGAGGTCATCGCCGGAGAAGTACATAAAACTCGTCCACAAGCTGCAAAAAAGGGGTGCTCCTGTGGGAGGAATCGGAATTCAAGGACACATAACCAGTCCCGTTGGTCACATTGTCCGTTCCGCTTTAGACAAGCTAAGCACACTCGGGTTACCAATCTGGTTCACGGAACTCGATGTGTCCTCGACTAACGAACATATAAGAGGAGATGATCTCGAGGTGATGCTATGGGAAGCGTTTGCTCATCCGGCAGTTGAAGGAGTGATGCTTTGGGGATTTTGGGAGCTGTTTATGAGCAGAGAACATTCGCATTTGGTGAATGCGGATGGTGAGATTAACGAAGCTGGGAAGAGGTTTCTTGAGATCAAGCGCGAGTGGTTGAGTTTTGCGGATGGAGTGATTGAGGATGAAGGAGGAATGGAGTTTAGAGGTTATCATGGGAGTTACACTGTGGAAGTTGTTACTTCGGAGAGTAAGTATGTGAAGAGCTTTGTTGTTGACAAAGGCAATTCTCCAATTGATATCATTGTTGATCTTTAAATTTACATAATACTGATAAGTAAAGATCAACATTATACATCGGTAAGATGCAAACCCCATCCATGTCTTTCTTTCCTTGTTCAGATGGCTTTACTAAAATGATTTTTATTCTCTACTTTCGAGTCATTGATCAATGCTGCGATTATTATGCGTAGGATTCACTATCTAGTAATGATTATTATGCTGCGATTTTTTTCGATGAATTCTTAGGAAGTTATTCTAGTATTTTCTTAATTTTTATATTAAGTTATTAAAAATTAAATTGAATTTCATTCAAAATTTCATACTCATTTCTAAGAATAAATCCATTATAATCAAATGTTATGAATTGTCTAGATTTTTAGGAGAAATCCAAGTTATCTATCAGAGGCAGTGGATAGAAAAAGATGATGCGTCAGTTGAGTCAATCGTACTAATAAGAGCAATCACGTACGAATGGTCCATACCACGTCACACGTGTCCAACTTCATTGCATCTACTATCCTTAATTTAGTTGGCAATTGTAGATATTCAACTTGGAATTTTCACAACCACCCATTTATACATATATTTTCGACAAAAAAATTGATGTAACAACTAACAAGAATACAAATAGGTTGTTTCAAAAGCATATATATAATATTTTCCAAAATGGAAACGAAAAAGGTTCATTTAATGATGTAATTAGGGAAATAAAGTTGGTATGCATTTAGTTCCCCATTAATATTTTGCGTGAAGAGTCAATACACAACTGTGCCGTACTTTTTTAAGTTTCACAGTTCTCACTATCAGGGCAACAACTTGAACACACATCTTTAACAAACCACAAATTCACAACAGTTTTTATTTTCTTTTCTTTTTCTTTTTAATTTCCCTTCGCTCTAAGCCTTAGATCATATCTAGTAGAATAATCTTTTACTGTTAGAAACTCGTACTAAGTGTTTTGATTATATTTAAAAACAATTTTTAAATCAGTAACAAGAAAATTAGATGAATCGAACAATTATAAACATCTCGATACTTTAAGAAAGCGCTCAACTAAATAGTTGCTAATCAGACTGTGTTAAACTACCGTTAGCCTTCGTGATAGTATATTTTATCAACAAAATATCGGAGTCTCAAAAAACATTATATATATGAGAAATCAAAAACTCTCACAGTCATCTTTTTCTCTTTAACATTTTCTCGCATTCTTAAAACGTTTATTATTGTTTTTCTTTGGCAAGGTTTACCATTTATTTTCATACGGTCCTTGATACTATGTTATTAATTATTATTATTACTATTCTCTTACTCATGTGCCTGATAGATATTTTAAAGGTATTTTTGTGGTAATGAATGATAAAACAAAAAGTTTTGGTTTCGTAATATAAATACCGAAAGAGGTAGTAGTTAATATGTAATAGAAACATAGCTGTAAATGCATCTACCTTCCTCTCCACTCCCTATATCAATCTCTCTATCCCTCTTTGTAGTTTCTCAAATATTTTCTTCAGAGTTGCCACGAGCTCATTATTCATTTTCTCTATAACCTCTCAATAAGAATCTTCAACAACTTATTATACTAATATTTTCTTCAGAATTGGCACAAAGCCGTACAACATTCTTCAAATATGGCTCTTCGTTGCTTACTTCAATCTTCAACAACTTCATCTTTTCTCTCTAAGGTTCGTACTTTCTTCCAATAGACCACAACTACGACTTACATCATTTGATTATTTTTGTTATAATAAAATGAAAAGACGTTGACTTTGGTTGAAATAATACAGATCTGGGGAATTCGTATGCATGGGACCAAAGCAGCAGCTTCTATTGTAGAAGAACATGTCTCGGGGACAGAACGGTAATACTACCCTTCTACTAAGTACAACATTTGACCTTTCTTTTTCATTGTCACCACTCAAATATACAAGGAAACCATATTTAAAAAAAAAAAAA
>VBRH01000274.1:1181-12497 GCA_014578085.1 Cardamine resedifolia | reverse complement strand
TTTTTTTTTTTTTTTTCTCGAATTACAATTCCCACCTAATCGTTAAATCAAAGGTCGTGGTAGTAATCAGTAAACTAATCTCCTTGGATTATATTTGGGCAAGTTACGTTCGCATATTCGCTTCTAGGAATTAAAAAACATTTTTTTTTGTGGAAACATTTATGTAGATTCGCAGCCAAAAATTATCGTAGATTCTTTGATTAGATACGACAAATTATTAACCAATTTTCAAAGAAACGAGGATGGTACATATTCCACTAGGTTTGTTATTTAATAGTAATATATTTTAGTTTCCACTTAGAAAGATTGATTTGGTTACTTTAAAAAGATATTATAAAAAAAAAGGAAGTGATGTGTATATAATAGACAAAGACACTGACCATATGGTAAGCTAAGCCGTCGGATCGGAGCAAAAACGTTGTTATCAGATAAATAGCTCTCTGACGTGGCTTTCAGTCATTCTCCACTAACGTAATTATCTCACATTTGGACTTTGAAAAGACAATATGGGTGAGTTGTGTGATCCGACAAAAACCTCTTGGTCTAACGTGGCTATCATATCTCTTGTTCATCCCCCCAACTCTGGAGCTCCCATAAAAGAATCTTAAAGAACACTCTTATTTCATTTTATCTTGTAAATAATTCATAATTTATATATATATATAGGTTGGAAAAAAAAAAACATTTACAAATTCAAAAATAGGATTTTTCCATTTGAAGATACACCACTAATTTTTGTTCATTAACTTTTTGCCCCATTTAAAACGAAACAAGAACAAGAGTCCGTTGATTTCGTTAAATTCTAGTTCCAGAGAGACACGTCTAGATCTGATCAGGTAGATAGACACAAATGACGAAGCAATATATAAATTAATAATAACACAAAACAAGATAAGAACTCTTACCAAAAAAAGATTTAAAAAAAAAACGATTTGCCAAGATAAAAGCAGACACTTCACATAAGCCTTCGCAATCACTTACGTGTTGCATACTTAATTTGACACTGTGCTTGCTGTTTCCCTCACCTTCTTCTTTTTGGTCATCATTCAAGAAATTTCTTTTCTGTTTTTTTTCTTTTAATTAAATCAATAGAATCATCCTCTTGCACAAAACCAAAACAGAGGCTCTGCAATTGTGAAGATATGATCAAAGCAATCTCATCTCTACGCAAAAATTTGGTTCTACCTCTTCATATACATATTCGTACGGTATAAAATGGAAATGTTTTCTTTTTTTTTACAATCTAATGATCTCTTATCACTTAGACAAAACTAAAATCTCTGATGCAAATATGTTTTATTTTCCACAAAACCAAAACAGCTACAAACTTTCGCAAAGTACAACGCACAAGCTGCCTCGGCCTTGCGAGAAGAGCGTAATAAACCTGTTTATCAGTAAGCTTTTTTCCTGATCCAACTCATATTAATAAACATGTAATAGTGCTCTGTTTCAAAATTGTTGTTTTTGTATCATATAGAAACGATGAATATGCGGATTTGGATTGGGATAATCTTGGGTTTGGTCTAACTCCAGCTGATTACATGTACATCATGAAATGCTCTAAAGACGGCAAATTCACTCAAGGAGAACTTAGTCCCTATGGGAATATTCAGCTAAGTCCTTCTGCTGGAGTCTTAAACTATGGACAGGCAAGCTTCTTCTAACCCCCAAAATGTCTCTTGTTTTGCCTCTGACTTTGTATGATCATTGGAGGTTTTTGGGATTATTATCAGGCAATATATGAAGGTACAAAAGCATACAGGAAAGAAAATGGGAAGCTTCTTCTGTTTCGTCCAGATCACAACGCTGTCCGAATGAAGCTTGGCGCTGAACGGATGCTCATGCCTTGTCCTTTGGTTGATCAGTTTGTCGATGCAGTTAAACAAACCGCTCTTGCTAACAAGCGTTGGGTAAGTAAAAATCATTCTCTTCTGAAGTTGTTTCTTTTGGGATCTGATGAGTGAGTGTTGTGTTTGGTATGGTCAGGTTCCTCCTTCAGGGAAAGGGTCTTTATACATTAGGCCTCTGTTGATGGGAAGTGGTCCAATTCTTGGTTTAGGTCCTGCACCTGAATATACATTCATTATCTATGCATCTCCAGTTGGTAACTACTTCAAGGTAGATATATATATATATCTTCTCTTTCTCTTCCTGTTTGAGCTTTTCCTCTGCGGCAATGGAACGATTAGAAAATGTTTTCTCCTCTGGTTTGTAGGAAGGTATAGCTGCTCTTAACCTCTACATCGAGGAAGAGTATGTTCGTGCAGCTCCTGGTGGAGCTGGAGGCGTCAAGAGCATCACAAACTATGCCCCGGTAAGTGTTGAAACCAAGTTAGCTTCAAAGACCAGAGGTAAAAGAGTTTTGATAAACCACATATGTGTGTAGGTTTTGAAAGCACTGAGCAGAGCCAAGAGTCTTGGGTTTTCAGACGTTCTTTATCTCGACTCTGTCAAGAAGAAGTATCTGGAAGAGGCTTCTTCTTGTAACGTCTTTGTTGTAAAGGTAGATATATTGTAGTGTTTCAAGTAAAATTTCTTTGTTGCATCCTAAAATCTATCATTGACATTGATTCAGGGTCGCACAATCTCAACTCCTGCAGCTAATGGAACAATTCTTGAGGGGATTACGCGGAAAAGTGTGATGGAGATCGCAAGTGATCACGGTTATCAGGTAACACAAATCAAACTGCTTCACTCAGAAAAAGCAACAATAATAATAACCTCAGGTAAGTTTTACACCTGAGCTATGATCAGGTAGTAGAGAAGGCAGTTCCTGTGGATGAAGTAATGGATGCAGATGAAGTTTTCTGCACCGGAACTGCTGTCGTAGTTGCTCCTGTGGGCACCATAACATATCAGGACAAAAGGTAAAAACTCACATGACCTGGATCAAGTTTTACTTCCAACCGTAACCAAAGATTTTTTGGCCTGATGTAATAATCCTTCTGCAAAACATTCAGAGTAGAATACAAAACTGGGGATGAATCTGTCTGCCAGAAACTGCGTTCGGTCCTTGTTGGTATCCAGACAGGATTGATTGAAGATAAAAAGGGATGGGTCACACATATCAACTGAGAAATCAATCATCAACCTTTTGCCATAAGGAGATTACTCTGCATTTTAAGCTGTGTATACACAAAAATGAAGAAATACTTTTATGTAAATTTGTTACCAAACAGAAAGAGAAAGCTCTTTTGCTCCTTTCATTTAGTAATAATCATTTTCATTCACAAAATTACTAAAAAAATGCCATCTACGTATACAAAAGTGGTTCCACGTAGAGTTTCATTTCCTCCTGCAGTAAACTATAAAATTCACATTTTGTTTTTGCAGGCACCACTGTATGTGTATGTATATGTTTCGATGGCTTCCCCATTTCTTACTTTCATCACCCATAAGGGTTTCAACTTGTAAAATTTTGTAACTCAATTGGAAACATTTTTTTCTTCTGTGGAGGCAAAGTATACATTGTAACTCAAGTATCTATGTTCGTTTGTAGATCTCGGCAAATCCTGGGGAATATCGATTTGGTGAAGCACTGGGACAGGACTTCACCTCAAGATCTTGACCAGATTTACTTGTCCGAAACGCCCACATGTCTTCAGCTTTAAGATTCTCTTTCTCAGGCTTCAGTTGTTCAGAATCTGATAACACCTGGTCTGAGCAAGGGGAACTGCATCCAGCTTTGCTAGATTCCTGAGAACACGATGGTATCTGAGAGTATGCAGCTTTCAAGTTGTTATGTATCTCTTCCATCTTTCCTGTCATCTCATCTGCTCTGTCCATAGCGATAAGAACCTGCAAGAAACTCACCCGTCAAGATCTCCCAGGAGATGCAAATCGAGGTTATGTAAAAATGGGCAATTTATCTACCTCAGCTGGATATTTCTGGAATATGGGCGTAAACCTCTGTCGGCAATACTCACCAAATAGAAGAGTGAGAAGAATTAATGGGATGGTGAAACCTGAAGCAACTGTTGATAGCTTTAGACCGAAAAATCCCAGAGCTATAACTTGCGACAAGATCAGTGAAAAGATTGTTGTATTGTGAAAAACAGGCCAATATTGTCCACCGCTTTCATATTTTGTAATGTAGACGTTGATTATCTGCAAAAAGAAAAGAAAAACTTGATTGTACTTAAACCCATAGACTTGTCTACCTAGTGTTAAGAGCTTGGCACTACCACTAGCACAAATACATAGGTAGGTGTCTGTGTCAAAATGAGGTCTAACGTAAAAGAGATCAGAGCAGATAGGCATTGCACATGTACCTGATTTTTGTATATAAGATATGCAAGAAAAAAGTAGATCAGCAGAAATGGCAGTATTAGAGGCACTATAACTGCGTTGGTGAAACCAAGGAGCCCGAACAAAAGTAGTCGTGGGATTTCCGTATGGAATGGAAATCTAAGTGTTTCATATGAGTCATCCTTGTTCTTCACTATAAATTTGGCTACCAGATTCCAGATAAGACCCACAGGTTGCATGATTTCACATGCTAAACCAGCCCAACCAGACGTGAAACAATAGGTCATGAAGAAGCCAGCCTGCATATAGTCAAATGATTGTAGCCATATTCAGAATCGATAATAATAGTGTAAAGAGCCGTTTGCATCTTAAATATGGAAAAATAATAAGAAAACGGCTCTAGATGCATAGTTTCCTATAACATGGGGAAAAACACAAATCTTAGATAACTCTACATGGAATCAAAACTCAAGCTAAAAGTGCCATGAGAGAGAAAGAGCGCAAGGTAGAAACTTTTAACATTTTAGAAAAATAACAAAAATGAATACACTCAGAAATGTAGAAGGAAAACTATGAAAATTACCTGTGTTGGAACTGCTTTTGCAAGTTGTGCAGGTATGTCCCTCACACTAGACAAGACGCTCATGATAACAGAGCCTGATAGAATATTGACGAAGAACACATTCCAGATGGTGAAGTATAAAATTTTGATACATGCACTTTTCTTTCTTTGACCCCGAGAAATACATCCCTCCAAGGTTGAAAAGTACATCATCAATGGTGGAACGGTATAAAAGAATAAAACCAATATCACACTTGGTAAGTATCCTGTGATGACCCGGTTCATAAAATTCCTGCAGTGTTTTTCAAAGGAATGATTTAACTGAAAGATCATAAAAACAAATCAATTACATAGAATATGATTGCTCTCAGTTTGATATCAACTACTTAGAAGGCATCTTGCAATTTTCTAAAAGCAACGTAAGCTACATATACTTTTTGGTGCAAACTCAATGTCATGTTAAGAAGAATATGAACAAGAACCTTCTAGTACGGAGCACATGAGTAAGGTAACTGCTGGATACTCACTGTTTCAGGACGCCTCTTAGAAAAGGAAAATTCTGAGATAGCTTTTGTAGTTGTGTCATCCCTTGAATAAAGGTAACAGGAATAAGAAACACAAACATGAAGGCAACAGCACCAACAAGGGTTGCTATTTTTCGCATCCAAAGTTGCCGATAAGGTATTCTGAGATTCCTCCAGTGAACATCATGAGGCTCTGGAGCTAAGTCTGCCACCCATAACATAGGATTAGGTGTTTGAAGAATCTCCGAAACAACAAGAGCATCATAACGACTCTTGAAAAACACAAAAGCCACAGGACGTTCCTGCAAATGAGTAGAAAAGCGTAAGCCTTACATACAATACGTATCTTAAGCGCTGATACTTCACAGCTCTCACACAAAATTAGGAAAACCAGAAAACGTGTCAAGATTATCAAACTGTATGGTAAATTATTAAGCATGATTTACAAATGCAGTCATGCTTCAACTGAATAATAAAGATTTTAAAATATCAGAGCTCAGGACATGCATTGAGATATATTTTTTTTAGTTTTGGCTTTAAAAAGTTAAAACTCTTTGTATCACTTAGTCGAGATCCATTCAAAGTCTCAATGTCACTAAAGCTCAATTTGTGTCTCGGTAAAGGGAAAAAAAAAGTCAATTCTCCAGGTTCAGGTGTAAAACTGTGAAGACTAGAAACCACACACTATGCCTAGATCATGCAAAGTACAAAGTTCACCTATCAAAGTCAAAAGAATTCCTTACTTCCTCTGTCGTAGTCAAAGTCAACTCACCAAGCTCCAGTTTTTTTACACTGTCTGCCTCGTTAGCTAGGATTTGAAAAGAATTTGTGGCTGCAGGTCCTACACAAAAGTTGCATGACTTCAAGCTCGGATTACAACTTAAATCAGGAGAAACATGTTTTATAGCCTGACACATCCTCTCCGTCTCAACCTGAGATAGAAAATTGACACGATTAATACTAGAATCTAATTAACTCAATTGTGCTCCCAAATAGATCATGAGCACACACCATCCACATGTTGTTTAACAAAAAAAATTCCATCAGATAACCAACGAGAAACTGATGTAATAATATTAAAAGAATAAATCAAAAACTTATACCAGCATTCTTTGAATGATGCCATCACGGTAGACCATTAGGTGCGATAAGTAGCTTGGTGCATAGTAATTTGTGAAGTATTTGCTCACTGTGTCGCTGTAGGACTGCTCAGGAGACTGAGGAACAGCACGAATCAGAATGGTAAAGTGACTTGGCTTTGAGGCAGATTCAGTAATATATGCAAGCCTCTTTGTGGCTATGTTCTTATACTCCTACAGCGGCGAAACACATATAAACAGAGTGTGTGAGAGAGAGACCAAAGATTGACAATACATGTGACATGAGCCAAGCTATGAGATCCTCACAAAGTAAAGAAGAGCACATGCGGCAGAGGATATGATGTACAGTGAGAGACAATGAACCCACAACCTGGAAATAAAAAGAGTAGAACTAGAATCAGCACAATCTATCTCCTGCACAGAGAAACATAATCAGGTAGAAAAATATAGGGTACGCATATTATCTGACAATATAGGTGAGATATGCCATCACTTTACCATCGTGAGCGTGGATGAAGGTTCTCAATTGTGAATATTCCCAAAGACTCCAAATGGACTTTCTTGTGCTCCATCTTTTGTCCATAATAGTTAACAGGCAGCACAAAAGCAATGCAAACGACTGCAACGATTGAGAAAATACGAATGCTGCAGAGTTAACAAAAAAAGGTAAACTAACTGTGAGAGTTGTGAAAAAAAAACATACGCAAAGACCACAGAGAAATTAAACAAATGCTTGTCTATTCAATTACAGTAAATCAAAAAGGATGTTTTTGCCTAAGTATCATAAACCTGCAAATGACCATCCTGATGAAAACCACAGCATCTAGACCAGCAGCAGCCAACATCTCGTCCTCGGTAGTTTCCCAAGCTTTCACGAGCCAACTTGGGGAGGGCGCGAATCTCTCATACCAAAGAGGATCATGACGTTTAACTCTTCCGCAAGAAAGCAGACGGCCAAAGTAAACACAATAATTGAATGGCTGCTTTCTCAGTATGGAATAGAGCGATACAAGCACTACGCATATGGCTATATTAATCCCAGCAGACGTAAGAAGTGCTGAGACATCCATCTAACTTTTTAGTTTAAACCCTGTCTTACTAAATAATGAAGACAGAGAAGAACATACTAGCTGTTCAAAGTCCACAGCAAGGACTTAGGTCGTCAAAAGATCTGTAACGAAAAAATATATATATATCAATGGCTGCAAAGTAAAGAACTTTCACGCCTAAAATTACGAAACAAGGGATCGTTCCCAACTTTGAGAATATATAAAAAGACGATTTCACCCCTTCGCTCTCTATAATGAACACCTATACAATTCCATAGAACCTAAAAAGACTATGAAAACCCAGAACACCATGAACAGGGGAATCCAAACACAGTATTTGAATCCAGGGAAGAACTCAACCCAACAATCGAAATTATGAGATTTGATCAAAATTTGAAGATGAAGCAACAAACAACGAAATCGTAGATAATTCGAACAAATTTACACCAAAGAAAAAAACAATTGTGACTTACATGGACGAAAGGTAATACTTTGCTCTGACTTGAAAGGAATCGAGTAGGCCAAAAACCCGAAGAATCAGAAACCCTAACTATTCGCTCGCTGATGATGATGATGATGATAATGATATATTTCCATTAGTCCTTATAACCGAATTCCGTGGAGAGTTCGCGTTTCAAATTCCAAAAACCAAAATAAAATCGACAAATTCATATAGTAATTAAAAAAAAAAAAAACAACAATTATTAGGTGAAGATATTTATTAGTTGAGGATAATTATTAGATGTAAAGAAAACTAAAAAATCATTAGACGAAGAATTCCACGTTGTGTGGTGTAAATGTGGAAATGGCCAGATCATGTTACGTGGCGTGACGACAATGGCCCCAGATTAGTATCAACGTCGGTAAAGGTCTTACTTGCCTGTGATAGTGACTACCATGTCGGCGAGATTATGACCGTCTGATCTTAATTAATTGATATGATCGTGACACGTGGAATTAAAACATCGACAGTTACAAACTCTTTTGCCCGGGATAATTAGAAACAGGGAGCAGCATTTCAAGCCCGGGAAAGCCAAGAACATTATGTTTTTTTTATTAATTAATCAACTTTTGTTAGTAAAATATAAAAGATTGCATTTTAAAATTTTAAATATTATGCTAGTGCTTTTTGTTATCAGGTGGAGCATTTTCGAAACATTAGACTTTAAAATATGTAAATATAATTTTATAAAATTTATTTATTTGATTAGATAACATAAAAACATATTTATATTAAAGTTTAAATTTTAAAATAATATGCTACTAAAAACATATTCATAGGTCATTTTTGGCTTTGACTTATTCATAAGTTGTTGGTTTGTCTTTTCCATTCGTCTCTTTCTATTGTCATTCTTTCTAAGTAATTTTTCTAAATAACTGACTATTTTTCTCCGATAATTGTTAGTATGTGATTTAATTTCTAGAAAAATAGTAATCATACATTAGATAGTAATCTACAATGTGCAGCGCGGGAAAATGTCTACTTCATAATCCTTAGTTTATATAATCATAAATTATTGTAGATTACATTTATTATTTGTTTTTATCATCTTATTTATCATATTTATTATTATAATAATATATAGTTTGTGTTGTGTTAATTAAAATCACTAATATATATATATATATAATATGTATAATATGATTTACTATTATAAATATAACAATGATATTGTAGTTTGTATTAAAAATAATATGATACAAGTTATAAAAAATTTAAAATTATGCACCATGTAAATTAAGATAATACAAATTATTTATGTTTTTTGTCGGCCAAAGTCCGTATTCATCAAATAAATTTTGTTATATGCTTAGTGTAAGACTATATATAATTACCTATCGGCCAGACCCACGTATTTTATGTATATCAAACAAAGGAAAGTTATTTTTCCTCTGACAAACCGAAATAGTTCTTGTTTTTCTTCGATAACGAAAATCATAACAAATGAACCAAAACCACGATTTCTCGTAAGAGCCTATCATCCTTCATCACTTTTCTTATTGTTTAGATGTTGACCTTCTTGGTTGTTGAGTTTTATTCAGTTCATCATTTTCTTCAAATATAACTTGTCTTTATGTTTAGAAGATGGAGTTTTAAAGGATCGACATAGAAACCCCCTCTTTACTTTATATGCCCTACAAAAAGTAATGGAATATGTAAAAACAGATTTCAAAACAAAATTAGATTGCAAAAGACATATAAATAAGAATTCGTTAAAGTAATGAAATTTATATACTTGTTTCACAGCAGAAGAAACATATGAGTTTGTTTGATTTCCATCAACAAATGATTTATTTGTTACTTGACAATGTTTATACAAGGAGAAAGATAAAATATTATCTTGAAATATTACATATCAGTACATGGCAAGAACTGAGAGAATTAGGCCTTGACACTATATTCAAGTGGCTACAAAATCAAGTTCAATATAAGAACTTAGAGCCAAATTGAAGAAAAAACGTTACAAAAAATAAAATATAAATTACAAAATGAAACATTTGTGCTTTGGCAAGCGAGTATATTAGGACTCAAGTCAATGCCTCTTAAGTCTTAAACACTATGTTGCCTTGGTTTAGTCTTCAGTAAGGACAAAAACATTACAGAAGCACATTAGGACAAAAAATACATCATATTAAATTCAAGACTCAATAAATTTGCATTTTCACCAACAACATTCAACAGAGCCACAAGACATATATGGATCAAGCAAAACTTTTCAAAGCTTGAAAAAAAAAATCATCACTCAATCTTGACATCTTAATTAATCTTTCACTATTATATCTCAATGAATATACATGTACACAATTTATTACCTACACGATATGAAAAATGCCCAAGAGCTTCAATAAAAGACATGGACTATATATATGGTATTTTGGCTATAAACTTATTTGTAATGAGAATCTCTCTGTATGCTTTCATGTCTATGTGTATTATCGTTTTATCTGCATTAAATTGATTTTTTAGGAGCCTTATGCATAAAATTTTGGTCTAGTAAGCTTGTACATGTTTCTTTGTTATGCTCAATATGTGAGATCAACTGTGAGAATAAGCTCTTAATCAAAGCACAATTTTTTAAATATATGAATATCAATACAACTTATGAAGTGTCAAGCATAAAAAATTGATATATTGTGATAATAAAATTGCTTCAGGTCTTAATTCGCTTTTCTCGGTTCTAAAATTCCAATCAACGCTTTAGATTAAGCAATTTCACATATTCACTCTTTGGGAGGAGAATTTTTTAATATTTTTATGTTAAACATGTTATTATATACATGTTATCACTTTTTTATATCATTAAACATGTTATTAAAGATTATAATTAACTCTATATAATATATGGTACTTAATACTAATGTATAACAATATAATTATGGATTGAAATTAATTTTATTAGGGACTAAATGTATATAAAAATATATTTATATAAAGATCATAGTATGTATCAAAATTTTATGTCGTTGATGTGTATTAAATATAATGGTGACATTTGGTGAATGATATTTTAAGTTGTTAAATTATGAATATAAATTAAATATAATAATTTCATTTATATATTTTTTGTTTTCTTATACTTTTTGTTTCATCATTTTAAGATGAAACGTATAACTTTATAATACAATAAGTGAATGTGATATCAAATTGGAAAATTTGAATTTATTTTGTTTTTTAAATATAAAAATAAATTATTGGTAATGAATTATAAAATTGTTAATTTTTATATAACTATATAAAATTAAATATAAATATATATATATAGAACTTATCACTTATTTCTTGCATTTAAAATTGTATTTAATTTTATTATGTTAAATAATTAACCAAACAA
>VBRH01000273.1:156036-166491 GCA_014578085.1 Cardamine resedifolia | reverse complement strand
TATATATATATATACTTTATTCTTTCCTATCTTCATTAATCACAGACAAAACCTTTAAGTGTTTCAGTTCCACGCGTGTATAGAAGTTGCCGCACGTGCAAGGAACTGTAGTGGCCCTAATCACTCTTGCAGTCACACCACTCTCCGTCTCTTCTCCTTCGAAATCGCAGGAACAATTTCTCCTCTTTCTGCCCAGATTCAAGGTTAGGGTGTCATCCTCGTCGATGAAAGTTTCTATCTTTTGAAATTTCTGTTACGTTTTGGTCTCTTCTTTTCCTCTCATTTTCTCGGTTTTGTTAAGTTTTGGGTTTTTTTTATTGTCTTGCAGAAGCTATCTGTGTGGAAGAAGCTTCTTAGCTGTTTCATCATCAGTGCCGTTTAGTCTTCTCTTTTGGATTTGATTAGTGTGTTTTATTTGTCGACTTATCCCTGTTTTGAGAGGGGTTTACAGAAGAAGAAAATGGCAGGATGTGCAATGAATTTTCAACTCTCGAGTGTTGTGAAAATGCGAAAAGATATCTCTTCGTTTAGAATTTGCAATCGAGACTTTGTATTTAGAGATTTAGTGAAGACAATGAAAGTTCCTGTTTTGCGGATTAGTGTTGTTTCGACTAGGCAAAGATCGAGGCTTTTGATAATTAATATGTCTCAGTCTCCGTCTGAGCCACAATCTGGTGTTGTGGCTACTACTGAACAAACTAAAGGAGAAGGTAATGATAGCATCTTAGGGAAAGACAGTGTTAGAAACTTGGAAACTGATCAGCGTGTGAATTTGGATAGTTATGGTAATGTTGGAGATGGCTTTAATGGTAGCGATGGTAATGGGGGATCTAATAACGGTGGAGGAGGTGGAAATGGAGGAGAAGGTGATGGAGAGGACTATGAAGAAAAAGAGTTTGGACCTATTTTGAAATTTGAAGAGGTCATGAAGGAGACTGAAGCTCGAGGAGCTACTCTTCCTTCTGATATGTTAGAGGCTGCTAAGATCTTTGGCATCCGCAAAGTACTTCTCCTTAGGTACTTGGATTTGCAGGTACATTTTTCATTACTTTTGTTAGTTTTCTTCTGGATATAATAGTCTCACAGAAGAGTTTTGAGTTTCGATTTTTCGGATTTTAGAGCTCAGCTGGGCTGCTTGGCTTTGCTATAAGATCATGGTCTATGCTTCGCAACAGAATGTTGGCTGATCCATCTTTCCTCTTCAAAATAGGTGCCGAGGTAAGGGAGCTTTCACATTAATCTCAAATAGTCAACTAAGAAGTTCAAGTTCGGAGCCAATTTTTCATTTAGAGATTAGTATCTCCTTGTACATTCACATTGTGATATAAGCGATAATTTGCATTTGATATGCCAATTTCAGATAGTCATTGATTCTTGTTGCGCCACTGTTGCTGAAGTTCAAAAAAGAGGGAAAGATTTCTGGGCGGAGTTTGAGTTGTATGTTGCTGATCTTTTGGTTGGAACTGTGGTTAATGTTGCTCTGGTCGGTATGTTAGCGCCTTATGTCCGATTTGGTCAACCATCCACGTCAAGTGGCTTCTTAGGACGCATGCTTTTTGCTTATAATGCGCTTCCTAGTAGGTAAATTCGCTTAAGAATACTCAATTCTCATATGGTACTTACACATCTCTCATATTGTAACTCGGTTAATCAAGTTTGATATGTTTGAAATGATGCAGCGTGTTTGAAGCTGAAAGACCAGGATGTAGATTCTCCGCTCAACAGAGACTTGCTACATACTTCTACAAGGTATAAACTTCATAGTCTGTGTTTCTCAATTGCTCCATAGTTTTGCTGTTTCTGATCAATCATTGTTACATTTATTTTCAGGGTATAATGTATGGTGCAGTTGGGTTTGGATGTGGCATCATAGGTCAAGGCATTGCAAATCTGATCATGACTGCCAAACGGTAACACACCTCTTTCCAGCTAGCTAGAATCAAAAGGGTCACTTAGTTTTTGGATTTGGCTTATAGGTTTCTTTTGTCACTCTCTGCTCTCAGAAACATAAATAAATCAGAAGAGAACATCCCGGTACCACCACTAATCAAGAGTGCAGCTCTCTGGGGTATAATATTGGCTTTCTACCTTATTTATTTTCACTTTACTGAATCATTAATCTTCATAACAATGTTGATTAATTGCAGGTGTATTCTTGAGTGTTTCTTCGAATACTCGATATCAAATCATCAATGGTCTAGAGAGAGTGGTCGAAGCATCTCCTTTCGCTAAGAAAGTGCCTCCGGCGGCTATGGCCTTCACGGTTGGTGTACGGTTGGCCAATAACATCTATGGTGGAATGCAGTTTGTGGATTGGGCTAGATTGAGCGGTTGTCAGTGAAGAAGACCAAAACTCTTCTCCTTATGTGTGTTTAATTTGATGAAACCATGTGTTGTTGTAGCCCGCTCGGTTTTATTCTAGATATGTTTTATCACATTTCGGTTGTTATACTTATATCCAATAATACAAAATTTCAGCTCCAATGTTGAATCCTTATTGCCTTGTCTATAGTGTTAAAGTTGAAGCAATAAAAACTAATAACTGATCTGAAACAGAGAAGATCGTTGGTGAAGTAGTGAAATGTTTTTTTTTTTAATTGAAAGAAACCAAAATATTGAAACCCTTTTCTTTCTTTTTTTTTATTAATTTTTGTTTTATGAAAGAAAAGAGAAGAGAGAAGCAAAAACAAATACGCAAGAAATCAAATGACAAAGACACAAAACAGATGGTGAAATCTAAATCAAAGTAAGCAAAACCAAATGATTACAGACTGGGAAAAAAAAAAAAGATCCATCTTTAACTGTACACGTCACCAAAACACAACCACCCCACTAAACACATCTTACTACATAAGAATCATCAAAGCACTACTAATTAAGACACTCAACAAAACAAGAAAGCATGAAGTGTTGTAGATTTGTTGCAGTGGCTTTGATGAGTCTTCTGATCACATTGGCTTCCACTGAGGGAGCAGGTGAGTGTGGTCACATGCCCATTGGTCAAGCCGCGGCTAGCCTAAGCCCGTGTTTGCCTGCTACAAAGAACCCGAGGGGTAAGGTTCCACCGGTTTGCTGTGCCAAAGTCGGTGCTCTCATTAGAACCAATCCTCGTTGTCTTTGTGCTGTCATGCTCTCTCCTTTAGCCAAGAAGGCCGGAATCAATCCTGGAATCGCAATCGCTGTTCCTAAACGCTGTAATATCCGCAACCGCTCAGCTGGCAAACGATGTGGACGTATGGATTCGATTCTTCTTAAATCTCATTAGTAATGTAACATGAACTTGATATGACTCTTTGTTATGTCTTATGTTTTTTTTGCAGGTTACATTGTTCCATAAATCCCGCATGGCTTCGAGGATTATGAAGATTAATAAACCATGGTTTGGATCTTTTAAAGATCATGAATGATGAGGAGTTCGTATAAGAAGATTATAATAAATGTTTTCACTTACCTTTGTAGAGGAGAAATGGGAACTATAGAATATCTTTAATAATCTATTTCCTACTGTTGGACTATATGTGAGTATGCATTTTTTTTTATTTTTTTTTGTCGTCATGAGTATGCATATTTAGTTATTATATTATGGTGACATTTTGCATGTTTTTTTTTTTTTGATAAAGGGCATTCAATTTAAATTGCAAGTAAAAAAATTACAAAGATATGACTTGATAGTCATAGAGTTCATGAAAGAGTTTGAGAGATAAAAAGCCTAAGCATAGAAAAGATTGATTTTTAGCAATCACTAGCAAAACGGATTGGAGAGATCAAGAGACAAAATAGCTCACTTGAGTACCCTAAATCGATGGAACACGACCACCTCCCCCTCGTTCTCTACGGCCACGGCTTCCGCGTCTTCCAACAGTAGTCCAATGCATTTCTTGGACTTTTTGTGATGGTTTGATTTGTCTTCCTCCTCTACTCATTTGTTCTATATCATAACCAGATTCAAAACCTGAAAGAACTCCATTTCAAAACCTGTAAAATGATAACTACTAAGGACATTCGAAACCTCAACTTCACGTGTAGCTTGTGAGGTTCTTGATTGAGAGGAAGGAGTGGAGAACGCAAATTCTTCAGCAGGTATGGCAACATAAGGAGTTGCAGTAGGAGTGTTAGTGGGAGAAATCTCAATAATTGAAGCTATCTCAGTAATGGGATCAATCATAGTATTCACAGCAATGTCACATCTGAGTTTTTTGAGATAGTATTGACATTTTGCATGTTGTGCATCTGATTTCGTCATTTAGCTGTACACCCCTCTCAAAAGCTTTATAATTATGTGAAACTGAATCAAATTTATGCCGATCATACATACCTATACTAAGGACTAATTAGTTACAATTATAGCAAATACACACACTCCAACGGATGCAACAAACAAGATTTTTCTTAATCAACAAAATTTTATCTACTTTTTCTGTTTCAAGAAAATGTCGTTATCACACATCTTATATATAGATTCAAAATTTATTAGCTTTGAATTTGAAGAAGGAACAAAGAAAGAATTTATTTTCAAAAGTCATTGGAAATATCGAATATGTAAAACGATATTTTCTTTAAAAGATGATATTAAATCAATAAAATAATTCTAAAACATCATTCAAACAACACTCTTTAGTCTTTATAAAGTGGAATGAGTGTATAATTTGACTTCTTCAAAGTGAAACACAAATATTATTAGTGACCAATTTCTTGAAATCAGCGCGCAAACGTAACTCTTTTTTTTCTTTCAACTGCGAACGTTAAGCAGTAAATGTGATGCAGAAAACCGTACGGTTAAGTCAGCAACAAGACAAAATTGAAAGTCATTAAATATTGAATGTACCAAAGCTCACAAATAAATCTACCCAGAACAGTTAAATCATCGCAATAGAATCTTTTCAGAAAACAAAGAATCCAAGATTCACTTTCCACGTGGCTTGTTAATAGTGATCCACGTGTAAATACAGTCAAACCAGTCAAAGCCACAATGGATATTCTCTTGTTCTCCCGCCTTCCTATAAAAAAGCAAAACCCAAAACACCAAACGAGAAACAGAGATTTCTCTGCAACTTCTCTGAAAACTTCATTTCACCTTTCAAAAAGAGAGAAAGAGAAAGATGACTAAAATCGACACTCTCCGTCGTTTTCTTCTTCCGTGTATCACACCTCCGACGAATCCAACCGCCGCATCTTTAGCCGGAGTAACATCCACCGGAGCTCCCAAGAAACGTCTCAGTACTTCCCTCAGAGACGACATCGACGTTCAAGACTCAGCTTCTTCCTCCGCCTCATCCTCCGAGGCTACTTCCGCCTCCGACTACAACCTATCCGCCGTAACAGCGCCGCAGAGACCGTCGAAGACGATGGTTATTGGAACTATTTTCGGAAGAAGAAAAGGACACGTATGGTTTTGTGTTCAACACGACCGTCTCTCTGTGAAACCACTCCTTCTCCTTGAGCTTTCAATCGCTACGAGCCAGTTAGTTCACGAGATGGGTTCGGGTCTTGTTCGTGTGGCTCTTGAATGCCCGACCCGACCCGAATTGACGTCATGCTTGCTAAGATCCGTGCCAGTGTGGACGATGTTTTGTAACGGGAGAAAACTTGGGTTTGCTGTACGGAGAAGCGCTAATGAAGAGACGAGGATGATATTGAAGAGATTGGAGTCGATGACGGTTGGAGCGGGTGTGTTGCCATCAGGATCCGGTTTGGGTGGGTCAGGTGAATCGGATACGGATGAAGTTATGTATATGAGGGCAAATTATGAGCATGTTGTTGGTAGCTCTGACTCGGAGTCGTTTCATCTCATTAACCCGGACGCTAACTCGGCTCAAGAACTCAGCATCTTCTTGCTCAGGACCTCTACTTAGTTTGTGGGGGTAATTTATGAATTCTTTTCATCAAGTTTTGTTTTTTTTTTCTGGTCCAGAAATTGTGAAGACATTCTGAGGAAAAAGAAAGATTTTTTCAGTAGGGATTTAGGTTTTTAGCGTTTTGAGATCTTTTGAGTTTTCGGTGAGAAAGTTCTTTGTGGGGTCTTCTTTGATTTGAGTTCTCTTTTTTGATGTAACAAAATGTTGTAGAACATTCCTTATTCCACAACTGTGTTGAGATTTTTTGATTGATGCAAAATTACAAATACACAGCATAGAACAAACCAAAACTTTACTGTATAAAAGTATCATAAGAGTGTAAAATTAATGAAGAAACAGAGATAATTGGCAAACAAGAACAGGACAAATTGTTATCTCAGAAGATTGCTAACCTATACACTCTGAAATTTTTCTCTATTCTTTTTTCACGGCAGTACGAAAAGTAAAATCTTACTACCTAAGTGTTTGTAAAGATGACCAAAGTGGGAAATAAATAAACATGTAGTTCCTTTCTTCTCCTAACTCTCTATAAGCAGTTAAAATTCCTCTAAGTATAAGTGGAAGCCAATGACTTGAAGGTTGTTAATTATGGAGAGAAGATAAAAGCATCTTCAAACCCTCGTATGTCATGAAGACGATGCCAACGCCAGGAACCACTTTGTAATATTCAGGCAATATTCCTCTGTATATCCCTCTTATGCCTTCTGACTTGAATATGTGTTTGAATGTTCCAAAGAGTCCTGTGTTATAAACTCTAGCTCTTCCACCAGCTCCTTCCACTTGCATTCTTCTTCTTACAAGATCCAATGGGAATGTAGCTACAAAGTTTTGGGCATCAAAAAGTTTGTCATCTGATGCATATAATAAGAAGCAGACATGTCTGTCTCTAGAAACACAGTTCGAAACTACAACGCAGAGAGAAGCTCAGGTCGAATAACAAACCTGTTGAAGAAGCAGCTCCAGCTACACCTCCACAACCGAGACCAACGACCAATTCCGAATCATTTGGCCTGAAGAAGTTCAAAGAAAATAGTAAGATATGTATGACGAGTTAGCATCTGAACAAACAAATATACTCAATAAGCGAGTGCAAAAGTTTTACCTATGAGAGTACCAAAATGATCTCATAGACTCATACACAGTGAAATTGATAGCAAGACTTGGCCCAACACCCTGCATCACAAAAGATGTACCAAGAAGAAGTTAAATAATCAACCACAGTTTGCACAAGAGAACAAGGGCAAGCAAACAAAGCATACCAACAATGTAGCACCAAGACCTTTATACAGACCCAAAAGCCCCTCTTCTCTGCATATGGTACGGAAAGCATGCGTAATACCCTGGTAATACATTGCATTTCTCTGGGAAGGATCAAATATAACGCAATCCAAAACACGAAAAGACAAAGAAACACTGGTTAGATCAAGGGATTAAGAACACCATATTCAAGAAGAAAATCAAAATTAAGGATAGGAAATAAATTACCTGTGCAGAAAGACGTGTCCTGACAAGATCAAGGGGATAGGTAACTGAAGCAGCTGTCATTCCAGCCAAGCCGCCACTAACAAAGTGCACAAAAGGGTTGCTACTGGTATTTCCAATAAAACTCTGTATGACTGGATTTGAATAGAAAAACTGCAATATTAAACGAGCCATTGCGAGGCTGAGTGAACAGATCATGATAAAACAGATACAGAAAACTAAGAAAAAGACTAGAATTATGCAACTCACTTTATTGTATTCTTGATATGCATAGAAGTTAAGTGCAGAATAGGGAACCCTGTGTACTACAGTAACCAGATTACCTTTCCAAAAGGCTCTAAAACCTTCCTCTTTGAAAATACGGGAAGCTTCATGCCATAAGCATGAACGACTTAACACTGCACCTTCTGATTGCATACCTTGCAACTGAAAAAAAAAAAGACAACATCAAAGTCTCGAACTTGATAATTACCAAAAGAGTCAAAATGTGTGATAAACCAAAAAGGCAAAACCAAAATATTCAGGACTTCATAAACTCAGCTAAATGTTCTAAAACCCTCATATCAATTCCTAATCCAAAAGCCTTTCCTGAAATTTTCTCAGAACCCAAAAAACCAAGCAGGAAGCTAAAAAAAATTCAATTTTTATAAATTCTCTGTGATAACTACATTGACCCACCAAAAGAGAACTCGAACTAGACCTGAAATAAGATGGTGAGGCGAGCAAGAGGAGCGGTAAAGGTCTTGCTGACGGCGCCGGCAATACCTCCAGCGAAGAAATTTTCGACGGGGCCGAGTTCCGTCTTTGGCTTAATCTGCGGCACGACGCTACTGTGCACAGTTGTAGCCGCGTTAAGAGCACTCTGAGCTCCATCTACAGCCACACCGACTCTAGCGTCAACATTCATCTTTTTTTATCACTCTTTCTACAAGATAACCCGTATTTGGGTTGGGGATTTTGGAATGGATGGTCACATCAGTTGAAGGAAGTTGAATTACAATGGAGATCGGAGACATCGACATGGGAGAGAGGGAAAAGGTAAATTCTTTGAGAAAAACCCTAAAACTTGCTTGGAGAAGGAGAAGGGTATTTTGGTAATACAGCTCAGATACTGAGATACGCGGAATATCCGTCCACAGTTCGGTTCCTCAAGTTTTTTTTTGTTTTTCTTTTTTTTTTCCCTCCATGACTTTTTTCTGTCGTTTTTATTTTTTTTTATGAGAATTTGTTGATTTGTTCCGTCGAAATTGTAACTGATAATTTGTAGTTGTCAAGGTTTTGATTAGTCCTAAGAAAATTGTATCAATCAATGAAACGGCAAAAATAATGGTTAAACTTAAGAGACTGTTCTTTGATCAAATGTGTATGTAAGATGGTTTATCCGAAAAACACAGAGAAAAACGCTCTCAGGCTCAACAATCGAGGCATCACCGTCGTTTCAGGTTTCCGACGCCGGTGAAGCCATAGCTTGCCGGTGTCGGGTAATTTTCGCGTCCGGCTACTCCTTCGTGTCACATGCTTTTCTTTTCTGTTTTCAAGTTAAAGTTCAAAGGGTACAGTTTATCGGTAACTCACTCTCGAGATCTATTGTAGATGCTCAAAGAACTCTCTCCTTCGGGAAGAAATTTTCTGAAACTCGGATGAGAATTAGTCTCGCCGGCGACAGATCCGTAGCTTTCAAGCCTTTTTGCTTCGCCTATGAAGTCGATCCAGTCTCCTCTGACCTTCCCGCCCTTGATTCAGGTAGATCTAAAGCCGTCTCCCCTTCTTAACCAGTTGCGAGTTTCTCATGTGTTGATTGTTGCTCGGCGGAATCTTGCTCTGATCCGAGAAGTCTCATATGCTTGGGATTCGATTTCGGCGATCGCCTTGTTCCCCTTCTCGGCCTCTGTGACCGAAGAGCTTTCCACCACCGCCAGCCGCCGTCGCGCCTTTGCCTCTCAGATCGAATTAGGTCAAAGATGCACTAAGAGGCTTCAGGTTTCAAAATGGGCCTGGCCCTTTATCTTAGCAAGTTGGGGTGGAAATGATCCAATATTCCTAATGGGTTTAAAGCCCAAATGTTTTAGCAAACATTATTTATGGCAGGTCCTAAAACGCAAAAGCTATTTTGGCCATTTCCAGAAATCACCGATAGGTTCGACTGCCTCTTCCAACTCCGATTCTCTCCACCGGTACTCCCACTTTCATCTCCATGGATGATCAACGTTGCAGGTGATTCTGCTCAGTTGCTATCTCTCTATCTCTTTTTCACAAAATTCAACTTGGACCGGAACTATTCTCATGTCTCAATCAAGCTTGATGCAGCCGGATCTATTGTCTCCACTGGTTCTTCTTTCCTCCTGCCGTGGACAGGAGAGACTGTTTTATATTTCCTCCTTTTCAAAGGAGAGAACCCTCTTACTCTTATCCCTCTTCATGAGAGGTGTGTTTCTTTCGATCGATTTGTCGATGAAAGTGTTTTACCTCCTAGCCGTTTTACGCTCTAGTGTAATGGTCTGCACGGGACCGGTAGAGACAACGGAGATCCCTCTGGTGAGAACCGAGGTTAGTGAGGTTGTTTCAAAGTCACTCTTAAGGTTGACTAATCTAAGGTCAGTTGATGATTTTGGGTCGAAGATTGTTTCTTTTACGGGTGTGCTCGTTCTAGATAATTTCGACACCTCTCCTGACGATCTTTCAAGTTTTATCAAGCTTGTGTATCTATCTTTATCTTATGCTTGTTTTAGTATTTCAGAACTTATGTTTGCTATTCGGGTAATCAATCATCTCAGTATGCTCATCCTTCGTCTAATCATTTAGCAATGAATGAAGATCTTGTGTGACAAAAAAAAAAATGGTTTATCCGATTTTTTTTTTTTATCTATATCCGATTTTATCTGTAAATAATTTAAGGTTTGGAATTGTGAAGTCCAAGGCACATAGAGATCAAATATGACAACTACGGTCCGAACGAGACAAATAGATTATACTAAACAAAACATGTGAAACATAAAGAATAAAATTGATCAAAGTTTTTTTTTGGCTCTTTTTCATATCAAATTTAAATCTAACATTAAAATCATGTTTTAAGCAAAAAAAAACCTCTAACACCGAGATCATTGATCGAAACGTTTTT
>VBRH01000273.1:107632-118300 GCA_014578085.1 Cardamine resedifolia | reverse complement strand
TTTTTTTTCTGGATTAGCCACCGTGATATTCGGCCAAGCTGAGAGGTGGCCAAGCTTTCTAAATCTCTCTCTGTTTCATATTATGTATGTGCGTATTTATAATATACTGATTTTTTTTTTTTTGTATTTGTATCAATTTGTGGGTCTTTCGCTAATCATTTGTTTTCGGTTTATTCCCAAATACGGACTTCTTATTTTGGTTTATTTTTAACATCTACTACTATTTCATTATAAAGGGTTCAATTTCAGTTACATAGTTATGGACCTTATGGTATAGATCATGCTTTTTAAATTTAAAACCGGATAAAAAATGAACCTGGAAGTTTTTCGCGTCACCACATCACTAGGTCGTTTCGGTCCAATCACGGATCATGAATTTTGAATGTACTAATTTAAATATATATATATATATATATATATAAACCATACATAATTTATTGGATCGTTCTATTTGATATTATTATTATGGATAATGTCCCACATTTCTAATAATTATCTCACTTAGCAGTTGGCAATTAACACTGCACAGAAATGTTAAAATGGGTTCTATTTAATTGATCTTACAATTGAGTAAGATATTTTGCCAGGTTGATTTGTCGTAAACATTGATCTTAAAAACATCTGGATCCATCCGTAAATTACCAATTTAATGCATAAATATGGTTATTATTTGGAAGTAGTTTTTAAAGAAAATCATTACTATTGTTTAGTAATTTAAAGTTTAAGAATAAAGGTAATACACTTAACTAAACACTATCATGTTCGTAGATCAGCCTATTATTATTATCCGTGTGGATGTTATGTATACGAAACCGCGGTTAATGGGTTAACTAGCCAAATCCTTGTCGTTTTTAGCATCCAAAATTTAATCTTAAAGACTTAAACTCTTCCTTAACAAAATGGTTTATATCTAACCTCGATATTTTGATTCTAATTAACAATCTACATGTGTCACGCCACACCTTAATTTTGTTTTCTTTGGTAAAACGAACATCCAACTTAGTTGCTATCATTACCTGTGTTATAAAAGTATTATCTTTTCCTTGAAATGCTCATGTTTCAGCTATTTTTTACACAAGAAATTGAAAAATGTACTCATTTGTTAGACCATGTACATTGTTTTTTTCAACATCCTCTTTTACATTTTTAACATTCCACATCATTATCTCTATCTTCCACCTAATAATTTAATACACATTCAATTTTATATTCTACAATAATTTTATTTAATAAAATTAAACAACTTACCCCACCGTTTTTACAACAATTTTTACAACTTAATCTACAACAATTTTTTTCTTTCTTATTTTATATTTTAAATTTTTTTCAAGTAATAAAATGAGAAATAGAGATACTCATTATGAAAACAAATAAAATTACAAAAAACTTAAAATGCAATAAACAAGAATTTTGGATGTTGAAAAGGTCAATGTTATGATGCATTTCACTAAAAATATGTTTAAAGCTGTAAACAAGATATTATTAAAAGCTAATCGAAAAACTATAGTGAAAATATGTTTTTTGTGTGTGTCCAAATCAAATGAAACAAGTCTCTATTTTATAAAATATGAAAATGATGAATTTTGGTATAATTTTTTTAAAAATAAATTAATTTATTATGAAATAATTGATCATAAATAATTAGAATGAAAAAAAAAATCAAAACTTTCAACAACCAATAACAACACAACAACTGTTTTACTCTCTTTCTTCTCCAACCATCATTTTTAACATCCAACCAAAGTTTGACACATGACATTCTTCTCTCCTACTTTGAATTAATTTAACATCAAATAATTCACCTCATTTCAACACTCAAAACCAACATCCTCATTACACCAATTAAACCGTGTCAATTCAACACTCTCATTGTAAATAGTAAATGGTCTTAACTAATAAGAGATGTATCATGTGGGCCAAACCTTAGATTTGCCGCCAATATATTGGACACGTAACCTCTCACCACATACATGAAGCCTCCTCTCTGCTGCTACCAGGTGGATACATTCCAAACACTTTCCTGATCTCAAGCCGGTCGGCAATAGCACCAAGCGTAAAATTCGTTTTCTTTCATCTTCTTGATCCTACATGTGAACTTGTCATTTGCGTAAGTAAAGTACTTTCATCTTCGGACGAGGTATATACTATAGAGAAATGTGTTATACCAAAACAAAGTACCGAGCAAATCGAACTATAAGATTGTTCTATGCTTTCATCTAATGGGCTTCCAACAGTTAACAACAATGGGTCCAAATTGCTAAAATCTCCAGTAGTCTAAATTCACTTTCTCAAAATGAAATCTTAGCAGCAATGAATCATGTTGCATGTTCATCTTGAAACTAATTCTAATACTATTATTGTGGAATTACATTTAAAATATACATATCTAAAATATAATAAAAGTTACATCAAATGCCTTTATGAAAAATATTTTTGATGTTTTGCTGACTTGTAAGTTGGAACACTATTATTTCTGTTGGTTATTTTTCTTTAAAAAATTTGTTCGTTATTTTTCTTAAAATTTAAATTTTTGTTGATTATTTTCTAAAATAGTTTTTGTAATGGCATTTTTAGGAAAATTAACATCAACAAAATAACCAACAAAATTTTCATCGATGCTTTAAAGAAAAATAACAAAAGAAAAAAACTTAAGCTAGATTGACGACAAAAAAAAAAACATTAACTAGATTCTAACGAGTAAATATTTTATAAAATTATCAACAAAAACTCGGTTAGAATCTAGTTAAGGTTTTTTTTTTGGCGTCAATCTAGCTAAGGTTTTCTTTTGATGTTTTGCCAACTTGTAAGTTGGAACATAATTATTTTTAAATAGTGATTTCACATAATAATTTACAGGCCTCCTCACCCAATCCTTCGCTTGAAAATCTTCCTAAATCACTTTCATCTAATAGGCTTCCACATTCGACATATATATATAAGAAAATTAAAATTAATGGACGGTGTTATAGAATATCGCCTCAAATCTGGTTGTGTAATATATCCTCTGATGTTAATGTGGGTTTCAATTTCAAGAGGTGTGTATATGCAATACTTCCTGACAAAAATTTGGATCATCAATAAGATTGTACAAAATCTTCACATGTATTTGGTAGTCTAAAAGTTTGAATCAACTGTTATTGCAGTTGGGATCATGAACGGTTTGAAAAATCAACCAAAACTCATTAGATCATGTGCCACTTTTTTATGTTTTAGTTTTCTAATGATTTTTCATTGAATTTGATATTTTATAGCATCTTAAATTTAAATTAGCATAGAATGATATCAAAACAGGGACTGGAGATATCAGCTCTGACTGTTGTCTATGAACAAACTGAACATCCACTTGATGTGGGTTCTCAAGAAACATCACATCTATCAGCTTTCTCATTGAAGATATGGCCACATCAGACCTGAACCGGGCTCGTCCGGTGCTTAGGTTTGTGTGGCGCAAGCTGGAGAGACTCGAGTATGCCCCGGGCACCCCTTCGAGTATGTTGTTTCACTCCGTTCCACTCTTGAGGCGATACTTAGATTACTTTCATAGTTATTAGAGTATGTGGTTATCATACTATGTCTGTGTTGTTATGTTTTTGATTAAATGTGTGCGTATGCTCTGATAAATGCAATGTGTTTGTTCTAAATGTTTGTTTGTGTTCTGATATGTGATAAATTGTTGCTCGTCTTTAATTGCTTAAATATATATGAATTGTTATTGATATGCTGAGTAAATGACAATTCTTAGATGCAGAGATATATTAAAGAGAAAATGTGGTTGTAATAATATTACATGAGAAAACAAAGCAGGACCATTATGTGTGGCGTGGGATATACAACTCAATAATATTTTATACATCCACTCCCTTGCACGATAAATTGGATGAGCTGTCATTATTATTGCAGAGTGTTTTATTTTTTTTGTGTTTTTAATGTGTGGTTTGCAAATGAAATGATCCATGTATATATAGAAAATAATTTAGTCAGAATTCAATGTTACCGTTAAACATTTTCTGACTAAATTCCGACTAATTTAGTCAGACTTTGATCGGAAATTTGGTCGGAACTTCTTACATGTTACCGTTAAATCTAAAACTTTCTGACTAAATTCCGACTAAGATATTTTCGACAAATTTATGACTATCTTACTCGGAATTTAGTAAGAAAGTTTTAAATTGAATGGTAACATGTGAGAAGCTCCGACCAAATTTCCGATTATTTTAGTCAGAATTTGATCGGAAAATAGGAAATACCCAAAAATGTTTTCGACTTTTCTCCGTTAAAATACCTATAAATCTCCGACTATATTTTCCCTCTATTTTCTGACTAAATATTTTGTCGGAAAATTCTGACTAAACTTCTCTTTGTCTGAAATTAGTCGGAAAACGGTCGAAAAATTTCTGACTATCAATATAATCATAAATTTTAGTTGGAATTTGCTATCTTTTCTTGTATTGGTTGGAGTTGGATCTCCATCTTCTTCATTTCCCTGATATTTTCAAGACAATCATTGATTTTGTCCTGCATCTACGAAATGAAGAAGAGGAAGAAGTCAACATCTATTGAAACAGAAGAACAAGTAACATTGTGGATCAGAGACAACATCCCGACTCTTCTTACACATTTGTCTATAACTCTCAGACAACAAATATTGTAAACCCTAATATCATGACACTTTTTTTTTCTTTTCTTTTATACACACGATATGAGATTAAAGCCCGATATGAGATTAAAAAAAAATAGTAGAGTTTGTCACAAATAAAAGAATCAAACGTTGCTACGTTAGATCGGGTTAGAATTTATCAATTTGTGAATTTTGAGATTTTTTTGTTTGGTATCCATGTTAAATATTTATACTAATTTTTAATTTTTGACATAGTAAATAGATTAAACGAAAAAAGCAAAAAGAGCAAAATCTAACACACAACAACAATAGATTTATGTTTTTAATTTAAAGGTTAGAAATTAATAAGAAAATTTAGAGATTCCTATTACATTTTAAAGAACGAATAACGAATAACGGAAAATGTAATGTGGGGGTATATAATATACGTATTGTTATAAAATATACTA
The DNA here is from genome assembly GCA_014578085.1 of Cardamine resedifolia. Classification (NCBI taxonomy): domain Eukaryota; kingdom Viridiplantae; phylum Streptophyta; class Magnoliopsida; order Brassicales; family Brassicaceae; genus Cardamine; species Cardamine resedifolia. Next base: position 113,233 of record VBRH01000273.1, on the reverse strand, counting down.
CGATATATATTATATTATATTTTATTCTTTGTAAAAGTTAAGTGAGATGTAGAGACGTATAGTGGAGAATATTATTTCTCTTATTAGCTTCTTCAGTCTTTCGTTACTACACTTGTATCATTTACAAAGGGGTTGCCCACATATATATAATAGATATATGTCGGCAAAAACACATATGGCGGTGGAAATAAAATAATAAAATATCTTGGATAATCATTATTCTTTAACACGTATGACTAAAAAATTGAGTACTTCTTTGTTTAAGAAAAAAAATTACAGTTAAAAAAATAAATTAAAATTGAGTACTTATATGTCAAACTTTGAAAGTTGGGTATATGTTTGAAAGTTTAGGGGAAAGAAGGATGTTCTAGCAATATTCGTTATTTAAGTTGGGGAAGAGAGGAAAGGTTTAACACAAAATATCGCAAAACCCTAACAAAAAAAAAGAAAAAGGTCCTTTCTTCACTGCGCCGAGAAGACATGGAGACGGAGACAAACCAAATTCACCAGATTGATGTCGGAAATCTCTTGGCTTTCAATCCCAATCACCGCTTCCCTTCTGCTCCTTCTTCAAGGTTCGTCTTTCTCATCTTATCTTCGTGAAGCTTGTGTTGAGTTCTCCGGTGTGTTTGTCTTTATACTTGTTGTAAACTTTTCGATTGCTGAATAGAGACAAGTAAAGTATGCATTTTTCCTAGTTAAAGCTTTGATTTTTCTCCTGCTGCATACATAAGGGGTCTCTAAGGTCTCTTTAGGTTTTTCGTTAAATTGTTTATTTTTGCTGGTTAAGAAAATTGGATATGGATTGGTGAAACTAGTTAGCAATTAAAATTAGTTATTTTTAAAGAAATAATGCATTACTCATAGTAGAGTGAGTTAGATATCTTAAACCATGACCCAATTGAAAAGGTTGTGTCTTGGTAGAAATATCAGCCACCTCTCTCAGTGTTGTTAAGAGTTTTGGCAGTTGAGCATGTTTCTCAGTTACAACTCTTATGTAATTGGGGAACATTGCTGTGTTGCTATCATACAATTTCGTCTGAGTTGAGTTACCTTGTTTCTGTTGAGAGTTTTGTTCTAATTCTATTCTTAATGACTGTTTCTATGATATTGTTTTAGGGATGAGCTTGTGAAGGAGTGCATTACAAAGGGAACAGAACTTGTTCAGGCAATAGCTAATACTCTTTTCAACTTTCCTTCTACTGAAACTAGTGATGGTCCCATCGTCCAGTTGCCTCCGCCTACAACCAAACTTCCTAGAGAGAAACATGTAAGATCTTCCTTTTATCATTTACTATCTCCAGTTTCAAGCGACGCTATCAGCTATGGATGTTGTTATAGTATGTGTTTTAAGAAGTTTGCAGGTTGAGTCAACACATTTGTATTACCAGTTTGAAATGCAAACGAGTGATTTCATGTATTTGCCTTTCCAATAGACGAAACAACAGTTCTAGTATCTTATAAGGGTGTTCATATTTTGCTCATCACTTATTTTTTTGAATGTACTATAAGCATATGGTAACCTTCTCCTTTTTTCCCAGCTTCCAAAGCCTAAGCCTCCTACAAAATGGGAAGAATTTGCTCTTAAGAAAGGTAAACCTGATTGAAGATTGCAAGTTTGATTTTGGTTCAGATTTTGATGGCTTGAACAACATCTTTGTTATATAATTTCAAGATAATAATGCTTATTTTGTTTGAAATTGTTCTTGGTTCTGTTTCTTAGGTATACAGAAGCGCAAGAAGGACAAAGTTGTATGGGACGAACAAACCGATCAGTTTAAGCGTCGCCATGGTTACGACCGTGTTAACGATGATAATGATGTTCCCATTATTGACGCGAAGGCAACAGATGGTAGGTCTTGTGAAAAAAAACCTTCTTATCTTTACTTTTTCAGTACCTAGATTACGTTGCTAGTTTCTTAAAGAAGCATATATGTAATTGCTGTGACAAGTACGTTGTTGAGATCTAATTGCTGTGAAGTCAAGGATATGTAGTTGCATTAGAAGTTGTGTTTTTCCTATTATTTATGAAAGCTTTTGGATAACTGCAGTACCAGGAGAAGATCCTTTTGCCAAGAGACTGGATGAGAAAAAGAAGAGAGTTGGAAAGCAAGAAAAGAATAGACTACAGAATTTGAGGACAGCTGCTAAAGCTGGTGCTTTACCAAGGTATAACAGCTTCTTTGATTGGTATTGTAAATGTTTTCATTGCCTGAGATAGCATACCAATATAGTTGCTATATATTAATTTTGTGTGACCGAGAGAAATTTTAGTCAATGCTAGCTCCATAAAGTACTCCTTTATAAATTAAAGCTGATTATTTACTGGTCTTTGTCTTCTCATATTTTCAGTTTTTGGTTTGAGCTGTTTCATTTTATATGCAACACGGGGGTATCATACCACCTGTTTCATGGTTTTGATAACTGAAGATCTAAATGGGTCTACATTATTTGCAGCCATATCCAACTTGCTGCAACCGCATTGCCCATATCAGGGACAAAAGCTCAACCAAAGAAAATTGGAAAGGAGGAACTTGGAGACGTTGCAGGTTTTGCCGCTACTTCAACCGCTAGTGGTGGAAAATTCGATAAAAAGTTGCCTGGAGAAAAAACTCCTAAGAAGCAAGGCAAACATCACAAGGTAATTCAGCAATCTTTTCTCTCCATTGGTAAAATTTTGTTTTATGTAATAGGGTTTTCTAAATGACTATATCGGGTAATGATGTTTGTGGGATATTTGCAGTATTTACCGGTTGTTGGAAGGCGCGAGTCGTCCGGGATGGTTAACCCCGAAAAAGAACAGACAGATAAAGTACTTAGCAAGATATTCTCAAAGCATTCACATGAGATCCTTAATGTTGGCAAGGTAAACCAAAACACAACTCAGCTCTTTTCTCTGGTTTGGGTCTCTTGCCTCTGATGTTTGTATGTGAATTGATTGTGTTGATCCGTTGCATATGATATGATTTAGGCTATAAACATGTACAACGTGAAGAAAGAGAAGAAGAAATCAGGAAGGCCAGACAAGTCAGGAAGATCAGACAAGTTGAAACCTAAGAAGGACATCACCAAGAAGCCTGTCAACAAGGCCAAGTGAAGAGACTCCACCTTTTATAATTTACTCTTCTGTGTGTCGTCTCTCTTCTACTACTAAACAAATTTTGGGTTTAATTTACTGCCTATCAAGGAAATACTCTTTATTTATGTTATCTTTTAATCTTTTTTATTCCATTTCGCCAGAAATCGATATAAAGTTTATAAAGCTCTTCTTAGTTTCCCCATTAGATCAAGTATTTGGCCACAACAGTACACACAAGTACACAACACATCTATTGCTCTGTTTTACAAGCAACACCTCTCTCTCAGTTTCTTTACACTCAAGTAGACAAGATCAACTCTGGTTTTTCAAACCTTTAACCACTCCAGACAAGGACACAAACCCCAGCAGAATCTCGCTGGGTAATAATCTTTCAAGTATATCTCTTTACCAAAACCGATAATGTAAAAGCTGAAGGCTTTACCACGATCTTCCATGGTGACGCGTGTCACAGGCACAACAGATATGGTGTGTCTCTCGCAGACAACATTCGCAGTTGGTGGAACCTCAGCTCTCAACGCGATAACTTCCGAGGAGAACTTGTTGAGGAAATATGAGTCTGCAAAGTAAGCTGGTGTGCACTGGTAAGCTTGTGTGTTGCAAAGCTGAACTCCTTCTGCTCTGTGAAATACCTCTTCTGGTACTGAACCAGCTCCTCTTGTTGCACTTACCTTTCGCTTCGAAAAAGTCTTCCTGTCAAAACCCGAAAACAAAAACCAAATCTTTCACTTGCCACTCAAAGCTATATGTTCTTAAGAATTAGTAAAAACTTACCATTTTACAACTGCGATGCTGCTTGTCAGAAGAGAACCAGTACAGTTACACGTCTGACATTTGATTAACCCGCGAGATTGGCAAGTTGGACAAGGAAGCTTTCCCTTACCGTTACAGTCCGCACATCTATGGAGAGAAAAAAGTTTATCTGTAAATAGTAGCCACAGATTGCAACCATTTTAAGTTATTGATATGAACTTACATTGTGTCAGATCCATCTTTATGAGCAATCAAACCTCTTCCATAGCAAGACGAACACTTCATCATCTGATTCTCCTTGTAAAATCCCGGCTCTCCATCGGCATTGCACGTTGGACATACTACATCTCCTCTTCCTGTGCAATCTGTGACTCAATTATACCAAGCCTCATCAATCTCTACAAGATTCTAACTGTCCTAATGGTAATCATGGGGACATATATAAATTGTTACCTGTGCACTTCTCAACAGTCTCAGAATTAGGAACAGGGACTTGAGTTTCTTTATACGGGACAAAGAGAGTAGGAAACTGCGATGTCAGGTCTAATTGCCATAACCCTGGTTCATGAGATCCATGTTTCTTTCCATTGAAATTTCCACCAGTGAAAGGCACAGTCTGTGTTAAAGCTTCCCTCTCTTCAATGAAAGTATCAAGAGTTCCAACATAAACATTGCAGTCTTCTACAGCATGAATCTTCCATGTACGAGCAGGACGGCTTCCCCAACAACAACGATGACCAATATGATCAATAAGCAGCTCTCTTATTTCAATCTCATCAAGAATCTGCCTGAAAATTTACAATAAGTTCAACACATGAGGGATAACAAAAACAACAATAAGAACAAAAGTAGTAATAACAATGTTCTCTGAACTCACCTTTGTAATTCATGACCTGGTCCAGATGCTCTTGGATAACCAATAGCTTGAGCTGTGAAACGGCAAGAAGAAATCAGAAACTTGCTGTTTTTAGCACATTAGAATGATAAACAGAGCTGATGTAAATCAATTGCAAGAACACGAATAGAGAGGAAGCAAAAATTATAGGAAATGAAGAAACTTTTTCACATTTAGACGATCAAAATCATAATCTAGAGAAAACAGTATGTATTAGATCACCTAAAAACTAAAGGCCAATACAAAATTTGAAGGATCAGAAAAAGATGGAACGAGGCTTACGAGTGGGTAACGAAACGGGAGAGTTTATAACGGGAGGATAAAGGGAGGGAGGATCAGAAACAGCTGAAGCAGAACGGACTTCTTCGACGGTGACGCCAGCTCCGGCGAGAAATGCGTTACGAGCAGAGGAGCTGTTTCTCTGCAGGTACTGGTATGAATCCCACCTCTCGGATTCCTTTGTTTTCTCTGATCCTTAAAAAGAGAACAATACAGATAATGAAATCAGAGAATTCAAAGGAGAATAGATATACACAGAGGAGATCAATTACGACGAGTACCTGAAAGCAGAGGTTTATCCATGGATTACGAATCTCTCTGCTTCGGCGCCTCCCGATGACCAAAATAGATAAATTAGAGATTTTTCTTAGTGAGCAAGGAAAACGTAGGTCAATTCGATCTTCTATTCTTCTTCTTCTTCGTCTTCGTGTCAAATTCCATTACAAGAAACATGGACATTATGGTAGTTCAATCTCCCTGAGGAGAAGGGCCATTTCCTTTGACTACTCCGGATCCACGGAGATTAGGATTTCGGCCCGAATTTTCGAACTTCAAAGTTGTTAAAAAAAAAAAAAAA
>VBRH01000273.1:95188-107599 GCA_014578085.1 Cardamine resedifolia | reverse complement strand
AAAAAAAAAAAAAAAAACAGGGACATGATTTGAGTTTCCGGTTCGTGTCGGGTCCAGATAGAATCGGTCCTAATGCCACGTGTGAAACCGTTGAGGATTTTCTCACCCACTTCTGATTTTGCAAGTACGTAGCGCATTTGGTCAAGTCAAGTCGTGTTTTTTAGGAGTTATATGATTATGATTATGATTATGAAAATGAAAGTAAACACATCAATGGTGGCTTCAAGCCCGTATCACATGGGGCATATGATATCGCCAACAAATCCTTTCATCGTCTTTCTTTTGTTCATATTTAAATCACTGAATACATAAACATCATTCTCCTAGTTTTTCATTGTGAACAATTCTAACATTTGTCGTCTAATTATTATTGTTGACCTGGAAAATATTCTATTTACTAATTCTTTTAGGAATACCATCTTTGTTTCTCTAGTACATTATTTAGGTGAATTGATTATTTTTCTTGGCGCTATGACCGGATCACAATGTATCAAGATTTGTAAATCAATTTGATTCATCATTTAATGGTTACAAACATCGTATAATCACAATTTATTATTATATAGGGCTCTATTCTCACGTATGATTTAGCTGTTTTTGTTGTAAGCAAATTGGTTCACGTTTCTTTGTTAGTGTTGAAAAAAAATCAGTTTAATTTTAATTGAGGCGGTTTTTTTTATAAAGAATTGATGAGTAGACATATAAGTTTGGTCTGGAAGCAGCGAAGAGCACTTACCGACATCCACTCGCGTCCACATTTGAATTTTTCAATTCCCCACTCACTCACTCTCTCAAATCCCTTCACTTCTCCTTCTTCTATGATTCTTCTCTAAGATCTAAATCTGTTACTGATTTTCTCTTCTAACCATGGCCCCCTCAGCGCCATTGTTTCAGTTTTGGTTTCTTCTTCTCGTGTCTAGTGCGGCTTATTCTTCTTCTCAGTACTTGATCGGAGTCGGAAGCTATGACATCACTGGTCCTGCCGCTGATGTCAACATGATGGGTTACGCTAACTCCGAGCAAATCGCTTCAGGGATTCATTTCCGGTTACGAGCTCGTGCCTTCATCGTCGCTGAGCCTCAAGGTAACCGCGTCGTGTTTGTGAATCTCGACGCGTGTATGGCTTCTCAAATCGTCACTATCAAAGTTCTTGAACGACTCAAGGCAAGGTACTAAAAATATATATTCTCCATTAAACTCCGGATTAGTTACTTAGAATCTGACATTTAGATTGATCTTTGAGCAGTGGAATTTTTAATCAATTTACAGTGCTTAAATTCGATTAAAAAGTCTATTGATTTTTTTTGCAGGTATGGTGATGTTTACACAGAGAAGAATGTAGCAATAAGTGGAATTCACACGCATGCTGGACCTGGAGGTTATCTTCAATACGTCACTTATATTGTGACCTCTCTTGGATTTGTTCGTCAATCTTTTGACGTTGTTGTTAACGGCATTGAGCAAACCATTATACAAGCTCACGAAAGCTTACGTCCTGCTTCTGCTTTTATCAACAAAGGTTTAAGTTACAATCTTTTTCTTTTTCTTTGTCTCCTTTAATTATTGCGTCAGTTACATCATTGTGTGTGTGTGTGTGTGATAATGTATTAGGGGATCTTTTGGATGCTGGTGTGAATCGAAGTCCTAGTTCTTATCTGAACAATCCTGCAGCTGAGAGGAGTAGATATAAGTATAATGTTGACAAAGAAATGACACTTGTTAAGTTTGTTGATTCTCAAATGGGTCCTATTGGAAGTTTTAACTGGTTTGCTACTCATGGGACTTCTATGAGTCGGACTAACTCGTTGATTAGTGGAGATAACAAAGGCGCAGCCGCGCGGTTTATGGAGGATTGGTTTGAGGCTAATGGACAGAAAAATTCAGATAGTTCAAGAAATATTCCTAGGAGAGTATCAACCATTGTTTCTGATCTGAGTAGAAACCGTGAGTCAAATCTATGATATGTTATCGTTCTACATATTGCAGTTGCAGCGAGACTAATCATATGATGAAAGTTTTGTTTTTTTTTTTAATTTGTTTCAGAGAGCAGACTTTTGGATATTGCAGCTACTTATAAGTCATCTAAAGGACACTCATTGGATAAGTCTCTTGATGCTAAAATCCGAGTAAGAAAGGCTTCGAAGCGTACATTTGTCTCTGCCTTCTGTCAATCAAACTGTGGTGATGTGAGTCCAAATACTCTTGGTGCCTTTTGCATTGACACTGGACTGCCTTGTGATTTCAATCATAGTACCTGTAATGGAAAGAACGAGTTGTGCTATGGCCGTGGTCCGGGGTATACTACTGCTTCATGATTTCTTATGTTTTTCTGTGTCCAATTCTATCTTTTGCACATTCTGATTGGCGTTGTTCGGTTTGTTTTTTGGTAGCTACCCTGATGAATTTGAGAGTACACGTATCATTGGAGAAAAACAATTCAAAATGGCAGTGGAACTATTTAACAAAGCTACAGAGAAGCTACAGGGCAAAGTTGGTTACCAACATGCGTATATAGATTTCTCAAATCTTCAAGTCACAGTTCCTAAAGCTGGCGGCGGCTCTGAGACAGTTAAAACATGTCCAGCAGCAATGGGGTTTGGTTTTGCTGCTGGAACAACTGATGGTCCAGGTGCTTTTGATTTCAAACAAGGAGATGATAAGGTAACTAACTATGCAAAAGCTTTTGTTATTTCTTCTCTCTGAATCTTTCACTAATCTGTTTTCTTATGTATCTTCTCTTTTTGAAGGGCAATGCATTTTGGAGATTAGTGAGGAACGTGTTGACAACACCTGGTCCAGAACAGGTCCAATGCCAAAAACCAAAACCCATTTTACTTGACACTGGTGAGATGAAAATACCATATGACTGGGCGGTGAGTGGCTCTCCATTCTCTTTGTTACCTAATAAAAAGACTCTAAAATCTTTGTTTATTGACGATTTATGAATTGCTTTAACTGTGCAGCCATCGATTCTTCCGATTCAGATACTTCGTATTGGTCAATTAGTCATCCTCAGTGTCCCTGGAGGTAAAATCAATGAGACTCTCTTTTCCTTATTCGTTCCCAACAGAGCTAAGAAGCCTAAACTTCGGTTTTACTGAATCTGTTATTGGATCCAGAGTTCACGACAATGGCTGGAAGACGTCTCCGTGACGCTGTGAAGTTTTTTCTCATCTCTTTAGACAGCAAGGAATTTGGAAACAACCTCCATGTCGTAATCGCAGGTCTCACCAACACGTATTCTCAGTACATCGCCACTTTCGAAGAGTACGAGGTTCAAAGATACGAGGTTTGTAAAACACTTCAGGTTTTGTTAACACATGTCACGTCACTGTGTTTAAGTAAACGACATTTTATTGGTTTTTTCAGGGAGCTTCAACGCTATACGGTCCACACACACTCAATGCTTATATCCAAGAATTCAAGAAACTAGCCACAGCTTTGGTCAAAGGTCAAACACTCCCACGTGGGCCCCAACCTCCTGACCTTTTAGACAAACAGATCAGTTTACTATCCCCTGTGGTCGTTGACTCTACTCCTCTAGGAGTTAGCTTCGGAGACGTCAAAGCAGATGTGCCTCCAAAGTCAACGTTTAGGAAAGGTCAACAAGTCAATGCCACGTTTTGGTCAGGATGTCCTCGAAATGATTTGATGACGGAAGGATCATTCGCTGTGGTGGAGACGCTGCGTGAAGGAGGAAAGTGGCTCCCAGTGTACGACGACGATGACTTCAGTTTGAAGTTTAAGTGGTCGAGACCTGCCAAGCTGAGCCCTGAGAGCCAAGCAACGGTGGAGTGGAGGATACCAGAATCTGCGGTGGCCGGAATTTACAGAATAAGACATTACGGAGCTTCTAAGTCGTTGTTTGGATCCATTAGTACCTTCTCTGGTTCTTCTAGCGCCTTTGTAGTTATATAAACATATAGCTGTAATGTATAATTTATGAAATAAAAAGAGATGAAAGAAATTTGAATTGAATTGTCCATCAAATGATATCAAATGCCTTAGGCTTCATGTAATATAGCAACTCCAATTTTTCTCACATCATTTAATTACTCACTCTTACAATTTTTACACACTTTCTCTTGTGAGTTTTATAAGTTACAATCAACAAAAATCTCAATCTCGCTGTAACTTGAGGAGCTTAAGCTTAGGAGGCTCCTTGGAAAGGCATTTTCAGGGTATCAAAAATAGCATTCTGTGAAAAAGTCTTCCTGAATCTCTCCAGCAATTCTCCTCCATCATTTGCCTGAGCTGCTGCATCAGCCGCTTCCTTTGCCATTCCAATACGAGCATAAGCCTGAGACGCCACAAAAATAAAAATTCACACTAAAGGCTTTGGTCGATTTATAAATATCAAATCCAAGAGTACATACGGAAAATACCTCGCCTCTTTCCACAAGATCTGACAGTTTGGGGATGTATTTTAAAGCTTCCGCTTTCTCATTTGCATCGATGCATGCCTCCACAAATGGACGGAACCCTTTATGATACATGGCCGTTAAAACACGAGACAAACCAAAATGAATTTTCTTGCCCTCAAGTCTTAAAATCAGAGTAGTAGAGGATACAATTGATAACTAACAGAAAACGTTTTAACCATCAGAGTAACTGCTATCAGAAGCTGTGAAATTACCTGTTGGTGGTCTCTTCTCCTTTGAAAACTTATCCAGTGCTTCCCAGTCTTTGATTGTAGCCAGAGCAAATGCTTTAAGCCAGTACCATCTTTTATCACTAACCTGAAAGTTTAAATGTTATGAAGAGGGCGTTCTTACGGTAAATCCATCACACAAAAGGGGGTAAAATCCAATTAGACCTTGAACTCTGCCTTCACTTTTGTTGCAGCACGATTATTACGCAGGACAATACATGTGCGTATAGTATCATTGATGCTTGAATCAACAAAGATAGCCTGCTTCGTACTAGCTTCTAGCTCATGTTGTATCCTAAAACATGTCACAACAAAAAATACCATGAGATGAAGAACAAAGAATACATAGACAATCAAGTTTCCAATGCATATTGGCTTGCAATCTATTACTTCAGGAGTTTTGCATGCTCCTCGGCAGCCTTAGACTCGAAAGTGTGTTCCTTTGTCTGAGAGAAAAGGTTTCTGGCCTTCTCTATCAGTTTTATGCGTGGACCATGCAGCGGTGATCCTTTGCTAGCCATTGGGTTTTTCCCCATATCCCATGATTCTTTCCATAAGAGAAAAGCTACCTCCTGAAACAACCACAGAAAATCCAAGCTTAACAACAGTTTTTGAACGCAAAACTAATTTAACAAAATTGGCCCAACTTAGTTTTTGAACTAAGAGAATAAATCAAGGAAAAACTTGATCAGGAGACATACATGAATCTGACCCGTAGATAAGAAGAAATCCTTCAGGAATTCATGTTTATAACACCTACAGCAGCAAAATTTAATAACACCGTTAAATACTTACAACTGTTTGGATAAACCAAGTTTTGAACAATGTAGTTTTAAATAATCAAACATGCCAGATAGAAGATTTTCCTACCGTGCGTAAGCCACAAATAAATCACGTGCCAAAACTCTGCCTTGGATCATCGCAAAGAATTCCAAAGCAGGTCTCTGGTCAACCCCACAAATTAAAACCAGTTAGTTATCGTTTGTTAGCACAACATACATACATATAGTTAAAATATAACATCACTAAATATAATAATCATACACCTTTTGCCATATATGAAATATGACCAGATAAACCAGGTCAGTGTCACCACTCTCAGTTGCTTTCACTAAAGCAGTGTCTTCCTCCCCAATGCTTAATAAAAGAGGAACCTGGAATTACAGAAAATGATAACGAAACATGTGAAACTAAGTTTTTACACATGAATGCCTCTTACTTATGCATTAAGAACCCAAATGGGGGAGGTGGTCATCTTAGAGAGACAAACCTGTTTCGTGGAGCGTGGTTCATGTTCAACTAGCATTGCAGCTAACTTTCGACGGCCACAGTTATCAGCATGAGTGGCCACTGCAGCATAAGATATTCCTCTGCATAGTTGGAGCTGAAATTCAATGACATCAATCCTTCTAAGTCCATGAGTTTTCTCCATCTCTCTCTCTATATATACATATATAGATATATCTTTCAAAGACTAATATAAACTGGAATTTGAACCTTATCAAGTAAAATTTCAAGAAGATGAGCATCTGGAGTTGATGGTGAAGCAGTTATCTTTGCACATGCCCAATGCATTATCACCACTTCCTGTACAACGCCAATAATAGAAAATCATAATTACCCCAAGGCCACATAGGAAAATATTGGAGATAAAAGAATGTGTAGCAGGGAAAAACAGAATAACCTATGACTTACTTTATTCATATCTAAGTATTCAGATATCCGCAGAGCAAGAAGGTGGCAATGAGCATTAATAAGGCGACTAATCAAAACTACTGGTGTCAGTAACTGCACGCCAACTAAATTTCATGAGCAAAGGTTAGCTGAAAGCGTTTCTTTCTCAACCATATAAATTGCAAAAACCTTGTACTGCCGAATGCTAAGAGGTATGCCAACATCAGGATCACGAACAGCATTTAGTACCCGTAAAGTCCTACAAGTCTCTTGGACACGCTCACGCTGAAAATTGCTGTCGCAGTTCACGAGCATTAGCCTCAGAAGTTAGATTACCGAAAGTCAATTCTTTTAAACTAACCTGCAAAAAGCCTGTCCGTAACTTGCCGCTCGTAATAGAGCCCTCTGACGAGTTACATCAAATTCATGGCCAGCAGCATCAATACAGGTTTCAACAGCCTCAGACAGTGATGAACGAATTAATCTCAAATTTTCATCTGCCTGACAGAAGAAGAAGAGCAAATCAACTTCATCACCCAGACCTAGAAATAGTAACTATAATAAATTCTTCTCATTTCATTTTTCCTGTAAGAACACCACATTCATTCTCAACCTAAATATCATCCCTGACAATACAATATTAGCAACAGCACGAAGAACTGAGACACAAAAGCTTGACTAGTAAGGAATCACATCATAGTGCACAACATCTGCTAAAGAGCACCATAGGACACATATGTTTTTTCTTTGTCTACAGTAATAAACCTACCTTAGCACTTCGCCTGTCAAAATGATCTAAAGCATCATATAGCAAAGCTGCAGGTGATGTGCTTCCAATCTTAAAGATTGACTCAGTAGAATCAGGTACTCTTTGCAGAAATTCAAGGCTCGAGTTAGATAATATTCTCACTCCATCGCATTCTGGGATAAGAATTACAGGTTCATCATAGAAATAGTGAACTGGATCTCCTAAAGGACCCACCATCATTAAATCCTCATCCCAATAGAGTAGCACGGTATCCATTCCACACCAAGCCATTTGCTGTGGAGGAAGCGCTGACTAGAAAAGTATTGGATTAAAGACACAGTAAGTCACCATATTATAGCCATTATACAGCCTAGAAGAAAGAACCAAGCATCTCAAGAGGCAACGATGCATACCTCACAGCTGTAATCAATAGCAATTTGTTTGTTTTCCATGCCAACAACAACAATGCGGCCATCATGAGTGAAGAGTGTTAGATATTTTCCATTAGGTGATACAATCATCTTCTGCACGGGTCCAATCAAATTCCCATAATCATCATTCTGCATCTCAGAGGCTTCAACACTGGGCTCATCAAACCTAATAATTTGTGCCTCGTCCTTATCCACAACAAAAATTTCATCGCCAACTGCTACCAACACCTCAACATACCCAGACATGGTGTACTGAGGTTCCCTCAAAGCCAAGCAAGTTGGCTGAAGCAAATCGTCTTCTGTTAACCCCGGCACATCAGCCAACTTACAAGGCTCCATTGTCTTGAAATCAGAAATACAGAACAACTGCCCTCCTTCTGTCAAGCAGACAACACCATTTCCCCAGAAGACACACTCCACTACATTCTGCTCAAAGCACTCCTTGCCCATTGACATATTAGGCTCGATGAGCTCAGCGTGAATGTTGTAACGATAAATGGTGCCATCTTGGACAATGGCGATTAGAGTCTGATCATCGGACCAGGACATTCCAATGAGACGTCCCCCGGGGTGCTTCCAGACAGTCTCAGAGATGAGTACACCTGCTGAGTTAAAGATGCGGAGCTTTCTTAGAGCAGATTCAGCATATAGTTGAACAATCTTCGAGTCATCTCGAATGACTGCGATTGGCCCACCAAACGAGGCACATGCCACCTTGTTGCGACTCAAATCTACATGTTTCCATCTCATTTGGTATATCTCAGGCTTCCTGTAATATAAATTATAGAGAAGCTGCCATTCCGCAGCAACAGACACGTTCGCCATCTTGTTTTGTCAGGACCTAGTAGAATAATCAAAAGAAACATATGAAGCAATATAGCCTTCTTCTGTATTGAGGTGAAACACTTGCGTGAATTACGAAATGGATCATAACACCACAGCATCAATATAACTATAGTAGCTACATATTTTGCTAAAAGAGAACTCTTTTAAGTTTAACAGACACAAAAGTTCACTTAATCATACAAACATCGCAATTTGACCCCCGAAATTAACTCGAAAACTAGGCTCCGTTTTCAATTCTCAATCTATAAATTTTACAATTATATGAAGACGAAGACTAATCTCGGTAAAGGTTTAACAATGAAACTGGAGCAAATCAATCTACTTTGAGATCGTCGTTAAAAGGAATCTCCATTGGAAATGAAAACTTACATAAGAAAAACTTACTTTAAGAGACGGAATCCAATCCACGATTGGTCTTAGAGGAGAATCGGAGAAGGGAGCAACTCATCAACAGGACGATCGGAGCTCAGAGCCAGGACGATCCTATTTTCTTCAATTGAATTAGCTTTTCAGAAACAAAATATTTATTTATTATTGTGAATAAATAAATAAGATTTATCCATTTTTTTACTTTTGGTGAACTTAACATTAATTAATGTAAACTTTTAAAAACGATTTATTAGAAAGTTTTACGTTAATTATTTTTAAATGTGAAAATTGAAGGGAAAAACCCAAATATCAAGTAGTAGTATTTTAGCAGAGAAAAACAAATCATTTAAATCTCAAAATTTTAAAAGTCAAAAATTTAATACACACTATCATTAACCATATAAATACCGCAATTTTACTTTGATTTGGACAAAATGGGACTTATATCTGTCTTACAATGTTACTTATCTGTCTTAATTTATTAGAAAGTTATTTTTAAATGTGAAAATTGAAGGGGAAAAAACAAATATCAAGTTTCAGTAAACAGATGGACTAGTATATAGCAGAAAAGAAAAACATATAAATCTCAAAATTGTTAAAATTGGAAAACATTGTCATTAGCCATATACCGCACTATGCTTTGATTTGGCCAAAATGGGACTTAGCTGTCCTACAATGTTACTTATCTTTCTTAACTCTGGACTATGTATAGCTCTGGAGCTTTTAAAAAAAAAAATTCAACTTCATATTCTAAAACTACGAGTTAAGGTCATTAAGAAAAGCTTTAGCAGCAGCAGTTTTCTTATTAAGGTCATTAAGAAAAACTACGTATAGCTCTGTGGAATGCTACTTTTCTTGCGAGCATTAAGTTGCATCATTCTACAGTTTTAAACCTAGCACAAATATTCCCAAGTTAGTTAGTAATTAGGTCTTTACCTGAGAAACACAGATGACCTCCAAGGCAAATAAGTAATTGGGAACGGAGAAGCGTTACCTGAGAGGGAAAAGATGGAGCCATCAGTCGGAGGAGATAGAGAATGCCCTAAATCCTTTCGATCGAAACCCTTTTCAGGGGCAATGATATATATAACCTTTCAGATTTGTATGGACCCACACACATGGCCCATTAATTGTATCTTTCTCCACAACATGCCGACCAACAAATAAACCAGATTTCTCTATTAGTTAATTTTTTTCTGTGAAAGTTTATCATTTTAATTTTAGTACGAGATTTCAATTTCAAATACAATATTTTGATTTTTATATGAATATTTATAGAGCTAGACGATATATTATGTTATGTCACAAAAATACATCGTGGATAATCCAGATTTACATCGTGGACCACCATGCTTGGTAACAAACATATTTTTTTCAAAAAAATAAACACTATTTTCCTAAGAACTTTCGAAAAAGGCACATTGTCAATGTCGACATACTCAAAGACTTCGATTTTGTTTTTATTTTGTCCTCTTAGATAAATATATGCTATATGGAGCTTTAACTCAGAAGTCTGTCCTATGTATTGCTCTGTGGAGCTTTTAAGAAACAGAATTCAACTTTTATATTCTAAAACTACGAGTTAAGGTCATTAAGAAAAGCTTTAGCAACTTTGTCTCCCAAAGCCCTCCTTATGTGATATACACATACACTATGGGGTACAAAAATCCAATCTCTCTCATAATAATATAAATAAAAGTCAACGCAACTCAAGTAAAAGAAATGAGGCAAACAAAATTTGGTCAGCGAAGCAGATCATAATGGTTTCTACCACTGTAAAGAAGCCTAACAACATTCTTGCTCGTCTTCCCTTTTCCCCAGCCTCCTCGAAACTCACTTCCATACTCTGCAATCGGTATAAAACCTGAGCCAAACCCTCCTCTTCCGTGCTGGAGAAACAAATACCAAATAACTCAAGATCCGTCCGTATACAACTGAGATGCGATTAACTAGAACAAAAGAAACACCAATTCTTATCAACTTAAGACTCAAAATAAAAGGACTTTTACCTCGTGCTCGGGTATGTAAACAATGATTGGCTGTTTACATAGCTTGGAAAGAACCTGTTGAAATCAAACATTGAGATTAGATTGTTTTCTCTATGATGGCAATTTTGAGTTTACAACGCAGAGGAACTCACTAGTAGCTCGGATTCCCCTCCCCAAAAATCATGTCTTCCAATCCGCTGGCAATAGCTGAAGAAGAGTGTTTTATGTGATAAGACAAACATAGTCATTTAGCTGAAAAAAAATGGGAAAGAGTAAGTGAAATCTTATGACTCACCGTTTCAGAGACTCATCGACTGTGATAGCCACTAAAGCTTCTTTATACATCTCCCTTTCCTTGGGATCATTGCATATAACCTCTTTCACAGCCATTCGTAACTCATCTGTGAAAGAAATGCAAGTTTTTGCCACAAAGAAGAATGATGAAGATATACATTCAAACGGATGAGCTTTCTTAACTTATCAATAATCGCTAGACAAGAAACCCACAAAAAGTTTACGCAGATAATGACATTCCAACAAAACCAAACTGAAAGAAAAGGAAGAAAAAAACGCACTCTTTCTTATCCCCAAACTCAGCTAGCTTAACACAGTTCAATCTCTTAATTTTCAAAAACATTCATAAACATCAAAATATGGTGAAGTAAACACAGGCTATGATGAATATGATTCTGGCGGAATCATGCTGATCCAGCTTATGGAGTCAAATCAATATTTGAAAAATCAATTTCATCCATATCATCAGTCTCATAAGCAACATACCAAATCCCATCAATCGAAAAATTTCTAGAATAACGAGTCATTTAAGCCATACAGGTCTATTCATCGATAAGAAGCAAAGAAAAAAAAGTAAGCTGTGATTGTGATGTGATGATAAAATAGAAATCACACTCACCTGCATCATCTCTCTCTCGCCGAGGGTTAAGAGTAAGACCTTTGTTAAAGGCCATTCCTTTCACCTAATTTACATTGAAAAATTACATCATTACTTCAGGAAACCCCAACAAGAACATAGAACAGAGCAGAAAACTACAATACCAGTGCTCGAAATAGACACCGGCCATCTCCTTTGACTCTATCCACAGCGTACTGCTCTACCTTTTTAGCTGCCGGAGACCGATTCCTGGAGATAATGAATATAGGAACAAAACGGTTCAAATTCGCAGATTAGTATATGGTTTTAACAAATACTCGATTTTGATTCAATGGTTAAGAGCTGGAAAAACGGAAAACCCACATCGAAGAACCAATTTTGGCGAAGAATACATAGCTATTCCCCTGCGTGGCGCCTAAGAACGTAGCGGGAAGTGAAGTGGAAGAGACTGAATCTGAAACAGAAGAAGTAGGAGAGGATACAAGCTCGAATCGAGCGAATCCATTTCTCAGCTGCTCAAGAATGTTATCTGCGCCAGAGAAAATTAGATGATGTTGTTGGGATTAAACGAGAATAAAGCTAACAAAGAAGGATGCAGAGAAGTCATTACTGTTGGAAGGTCTGAGCTCCATGGAAGCTCTTGCACGGGAGATAAGGGAATTCGAATTCTGTCTCACTCGAAGAAATTGAGAAAGGTGTAGCCATAGACGTATAAATTGATTATATATTATATTGTTTCAAAGTTTTCACAAATCCGTTGTAGTCTAGCTGGTTAGGATACTCGGCTCTCACCCGAGAGACCCGGGTTCGAG
>VBRH01000273.1:76489-90053 GCA_014578085.1 Cardamine resedifolia | reverse complement strand
CTTTGATATCTATTTATTTATATAGATTTGTCTAAATAATAAACAGTTTTTTGCACTGTCGAAGAATACCAACATAAGATTTAAACCGTATTGGAACTAAACCGGTTACTGGAAATTTTGAAAAACTATTTCGGGAACAAATTGAGAGATAACATATGATCCAATTCAAAATGTTCTATTACATTCAAAATGTTGTTATTTCAATTTTCAACATTCTTCTCAGAAAACAAAAGGAATTACAGCTTTCCGAGTCTTGGGATACTCATCCTTGAATTTGTCAATGTACCACCTATGGCTCGCACGTGCGCGTGGGATCAAATTGGAACACGTGTAAAGGAAAAACCCAATACCGGCCCAAGACCAAGTCATTACAGCCCAGCCCAACCACTCTATCACCTCTCCAAAGTAATTCGGACAGCTTACAAACTCGAACCAGCCTCCTCTCGGTATCACATAACCTCCTCGGTTCTCTTTCTTCAGTCGTACGAGAGTCCGGTCCGCCGTTATATTTATCCACATACCGGCTACAAAAATCACAATACCAATAATAAACCGCCACCAGAACCACTGTCCATCTTCGTAGTCGTTCTTGTAGTGAGAAACCCACCTCGCCTGTTCAGAATTAATATGAATTGAGCTGAGATTTTTTTAATTCAGTACAAACTGAAATGTTCCGGTTTAACATTCAGAATTTAGAACCGGGTATTAACCAACCAAACCGAAATCAGCTACACTGTACCTGAATGTAAGCGTTAAGAAGATTAAAGGTGAAAGCCATGGCGGCGATGCTGATCGGAAAGTCATTTTTTCCAGCGGAAGAGCTGCGGAGGAGGCGCAGAGGGTAAATGATAGTGCGGTGGAAGTAATGGAGGAGATAAGGGGAGATGAGGAGGAGAGATTTAGGATTGAGAGAGTGACGGCCAATGGGGAAAAGGAGGAGCGTAAGCCATAAGGTCGGACTCTCCATGATGAACCAAGCAAGCGGCGGAGAGATGGTGGGACCCCATCCCGTACGGTTGTGTTTGCCGTAAGGAGCTTGGAGGAATTTCAGAGCGATGGCAGTCGGTGGGCCGGAGAAAAATAGGGTGAAGAGGCAGTATCGGAAGAAGGTCTGATCGGCGATCTCGTCCATTTTGGGGGTTTCTCTGAAATAGAAGAATTGGAGGATAGATCAGATCTCTCCGGCCAGGTTTGGTGGTTGATGATGATAAAATACAGCTCAACTTGAGGACTTAATTGGAAATTTATTTTTTTTCTTTTTTTGTTGGATATTTTACTATAATTTTTTTTTAAGAATGAAATAGTTTTAAGAAAGAGTTCAAAATAATATACTTTTGTCTAAGTTACAGTATTAGAATTAGTGAAATTTTTATTTATTAAAAGGTATTTCTTAAGAAATTATTAATTCTAAAGTTTTTCTGTTTGGTGCAAATACTTAAATTTCCTTCAAGCCATCAAATGGAGTAAAGGCATAAGAGTTAAGCAAATTCAAGGTTTAGTAAAACAAACCGAGCATTCAACAATAGAACATAAAAATAAGCATGATAAGTCATATTGTAGATCCCTAAGAATTCGAAGACATGAGCTATAAATTTTATTTTCTAAACTACTATAACTCTCACATAATTGCAAATTTTATTTTATTTTTAAAATGAAATAGTATACATATATGAATCACAACTAGTTTATTTAAGAGGATGTATTGTACTGAGTATTTGGAGGAATTTTGGTTAAAATAATAAATCATATTGAAACATAAATTTTAAAATATGTTTAAAAATTCAGAGTTGTTGGATTAATGATTTTAAAATATTTAATTAAATCCTGAAAACATTATAAGATTTGAATTTAAAATTTTTAGGTGGGATTTTATGAGATTTCTTAGTTAAAAATACAAGTATCAAAATTTCATGGTTTAAAATCAGATTTTAGAGAATTTTAATAACAAATTTTCTAAATCATCAAAATTCATCAAATCTTCTAAATATTAAGTTCAATACATCTCCTTAATATATTCACTTCAACATTGAATAATCTTAGGTGGATACAAGATTGAAGATTATCGATCAATTTGATCAATGAACTCAATCAGTTTCTGACTCTTTCTATCCATCTCAAAAAACATAATGTTTTCTTTTTCGCCAATTCTTTTTCGCCAACCCATAACATTCTCTACTATTTTTGGTAGGCATTTTCTAATTTTTTTAAAGTTGATCAAAACGATTTCAAACCGCTGCATCTTTGACATCTCATGGTCCGAGTGATTATCGGGAACCAACAAATAAACAAAGCTATTTATTATGTCTCAACAAATAATGACTGTTAACTCTTTAAATTTTTGCATTTTCTGTTGTTCACTCTCTTTATTGTTTTGGAAAATCAACAAATCTCTAGATATTCAACATTTCAGGCTTGTGACTTAGGGTTTCAATTCGCTTCTAAAGCATTTTTCAGATAAGCAATTTTGACAGACAAATAATATTATACAGTTCTATTTGAAAAAATGAATAATTTACTAAAATTGTTATGGCTTAAATGGATATAAATAGGTGTAAATGGATCAATGTTATTTTGATAGATTTAAATAGTTAATAATTTAAATAAATTTGAATGAATTTACATTTAAATGGGTTGGATTTAAAATATGATTGATTTACCAAATTAACATCCCTAGCTTAGTCATAGATAATGAAGCTTTGAACTAATGTTGTACAGAACTTAAACGCAGTTCAAATCGATTTAACTAAAAATATTTATGATATGGTGTAAAGGCACAAGCTCTCCAAGCAAATGTTGATGTTGTGAGTATATTTTGGGTCACCTTAGCTTGATTAACATGATCTTAGCTTGATTATGTTTCTTTTTGGTAATCTATTCCATTTGTTTGATGTTAGGTTGATTCAATTCATGCATGTAGGTTTTTGATTCTATCGAAGAAGATGTAGCTCTCGATGAAACTGTTTATTAAAGTGGGGTGTAAAGGCACAAGCTCTCCAAGCAACTGTTGATGTTG
Organism: Cardamine resedifolia; assembly: GCA_014578085.1. NCBI lineage: Eukaryota > Viridiplantae > Streptophyta > Magnoliopsida > Brassicales > Brassicaceae > Cardamine > Cardamine resedifolia. The sequence goes on along the minus strand of VBRH01000273.1, from coordinate 87,040 downwards.
TTGTGAGTCTAAAACTCAATGAGTTCAGTAAATATTTTGGGTCTTATAACAGGTAGATGCTAATATTTCTTTTTTGACCTTCGGTTCTGCAAGTTGAGCCCATTGGTGAAAAAGATCCACCTCTCAAGGAAACAGCTGATGAAGTTGAGGGTGTAAAGACATAAGCTCTCAAAGCAATTGCAACAGTAGAGATCAGTGCCACTTGGAAACGAGAGATAAGGAAGCGTGGTCCAACCTTGAGACGCGGCCCAAGCAACTCAGAACTATCTCATCTGGCAACGAGGATAACCCACACGGAGACGGAGGAGACAACTTCAATTTCTTCGTATGCGGTGGCTCTTCGCCGGAATTCGGCATCGTGTTTTGTTTCGACTCTTTTTGTTTTTTTTTTATGTTCGACGTCAGATATATATCTCTGACTCAAACTCTTGTTTCGGTTTTTACTCATTCTAAAAAAGGAAAATAATATTAATGTTTCCTTTTCTTTTTTTTCTAATAGTATTATTTCAGCAGAAAAAGGAAAATAATTTTGCATTTAATTCCAAGAGCGTTGGATTCGATTATTTTCCGAATTCAATTGGTAAGCAGGCCTATTAGCGGATCCCAAGGTTATGGACTCCATGGAAAGCTGGATCTAGAAGACTTGATCCCCGGTTGCAAAGAGGATCCAAAACACGGTGGTTGCAAAGTAAAGAAACGCTGTTACGGTCAAAAACACCTGAAAAGAGCCGAGCCACTGTACGAAATAGCCTGTCCCTATTGTACTCACGATCGCAGCCAACGTACCCGCACAGTTCGAAATACCTGTGTCACACACCAAATACACAAAACCCTAACTTGTTCAGCAAAAAACAAATATGGAACAATTAATAAGGAAAAAGAAAAAGATCCCCCATATATTAACATTTACCATGCAGGAAACCAGCGTACTGTGGTGCGATGTCCTGTTTGCGCAAAGAGAAATCAAACGGTTTTGTGAGATTCAAGACTATTAGAAAAGGGTTTGGTTAGTTATCATTTATCAATCAAGTTTCGAATGAATTGTATAAGAGTTAATAATTAACTTACTTGCATATTGAGGAGAAACCCAGCTTGGCTAAAGGAACTCAAGCTCAATGCAATGGTCATGAAAACCGCTGCACAAGAAGGCGACTTTGCGTAGTTGAGGCAGAGCAGAGACAACCCAGGACCCATGAATCCGATAGACTGACAATTTAAAGCCATGACTTTCTGTTAGAATGTGAGAAGTTTGATCTTATGGGTCGGCATTAGTCAACCGAGAATTTCACTTTTAATAATAACCTGCATGATCTTTCGGACAGAGGTTACAGAGTGACCAGTTCTGATCAAGAAGTCTGATGCTGCGCCTGCATAGTAACCTGAGATGGCCATTGTCGCCCATGGAAGAGCGCTGAACCAAGCCGCTTGCTTCAAATTTACATTAAACACCTATAATCCAACAAGACATCGATATAAAACATCATCTATCGTTTCAGTTCATATATGAATCAAAACATGAAATTAAATCCTATATACCGTCTGGAAGTAAACAGGCATCCATGAGAGAAGAACAAAGTATCCCTGTGAACAACTTAACAAAAACGTATGAATTTTTTTAACAAGAAAGATGTGGCATTGCTCTAACAAAGATACTATCAAACTCACCCAGTTGTTAGTCACATTAGCAAAAATGATTGCCCAAGTAGGCAATTTCGATAAAAGAAGGCGTAAAGATGGGTTACGTTTCGTCGAATTGGTTGGCGGATGAACCGGTTTTCCAGCCTGGATAAGCCTGAGTTCTGATCCAGTGATGAAAGGACTGTCCTTAGGGTTGTTTGTAACGCCTCTAGACCAAGTGGACACCCACAATAGACCTAACGACGCAAAAAGAACGAATGGACCAGAGATTCCTATAGAAGATAACATGAGCGGCGTCAATAGAAGTCCCACAACATTTCCCATGTGAAACCCGGCCATCGATATACCAACCGCACTCGCTCGTTCATCCGTTGGAAACCACCTGAGGAAACGATATAGATAACTTAAGGCTAGTTAAAAAATTAAACATAGTTAAAAAGTAAGTTCTTAGGATATAATTAATTACCGAGAGAGAAGGGTGGTCATGGAGGGCATTGCAACGCCTTCAGCAAGGCCAAAGAAGGCACGGACACACAATAAGGCTAAGGTCGAGTGTGCGGCTGCCCAAGGAGTGAGTAGAGTGGCTAAGGACCACAATGCCACTCCCCAAGCCAATACTCTTTTTCCTCCGTACCGATCCACCAGTGCCCCACCAATAACCGATGAAAAAATGTAACCCCATAAGAAGGAGGACTGCAAATAAATGTCTCAATCCATATTAAAAACCATATAGTTTTAGCCAAACATTTTAAGTGGTCCTCATGAAAGAGTCCTAACCAGGAGCCTTTACAGAAGAAACAATCTAATGATTGAGGTCATCCATCGAGTTTCATCCACACTTAGCAAGAAAGTCCGGTTTTTAAAGAGAAAAACTAGGATCCTATAATGAAGGTTTATATCTGGATGTCTCAAAAATGAGAGATGTTGGATTTTTTTTAGCTTTTGAAGCCAAACAAAAACTAAAAAGAAGAGGAAAATGAACGTGACCCACACCATAAACGATTTGGTAATTAAGTCTCACACTCATATTAAGGTCAAGCCTTCCCCGTTTGCCGCCCGAACTAACATACCTAACCATTTTGCATTTTCTCAACAACCACTCCCATTTTTTCTATTATCAATAACTTTTTATTTTGCAACTAATCCTTTAATCACCCAAGATTCTTTCAATGGTTTGTTACTTTGTTTCATAGTGATTTCAGTTTATAAAATACAATACGGAATTTCCTTACCATTAAAATCAGTTAAAACATATATTTAGCTATTTATATACGGAAATTAAATCTAGAAATCTTCAATGTTTTGTAAAGTTGATTTCTTCAAGATACGCTACGCGGAGCCGCGGATCGAAAATGTAATTAAGGGAGTTAAAGAAATTACTAAACAAAAAAAATTAGAAAACAACGAAAATACCTGAACTACCCCTAAGAAAGAACTCGACCAACCAAGCTTGTCGGCGAGTGGAACCACCGCGACGGACATTACAACTCGGTCGGCGTTACACAGACACATCATGCACGCCGTCAATATCACTACCTTAATCCTCTCCGGCATCATTGCCATCGCCTCCGTCTCCCCTCCTCCGAACAGTATTCCCTCCGCCGCGCATCTTTCCGGCGATTGATTTCTCTTCTTCACCGCTTCACCTCTTCGTTTATCTTGGCTATCAGCTACGAAACGTAAAGTCTCACACCGAATCTGATTTCTTCGGGCACCAAACCCGAAACCCAGAAGGGCTTTCCGGGTTGTGATCGGATTCAGTCGGAAACTCAAAAGACATGACGAATGTTGTAGAGGTTTTACCGATGCTCTTACCGCCATTAACAAATATTTAGGAAAGTTGAACTTGTAATGTCAATGGTGATGTAAATGTTTACGAATGGTTCGAGTAACGAGAGATAGAGTTACAGCGAGAGAGCGAATCCGCCATGAAAGAAGCGTTTTGAAAGTCTCGTGCTGGTGGTGTTTGGTGGTGAAGGGTATTATAGTCAATTTAAAAATAGTTTCTGCTGCGTCCTACGTGGAGACACGTGACGTGCTCATATGACAAAGTGACTCCACGACGCCAACCCCACCTACAACGGGACGACCGGCTTACCGGAGCTCCCGTTATATCATTTTTAACACTTGCAATTTATGTTTATTTATTAATGTTTTCTAAAAAAATTATGTTTATTTATCATGAATTAATTGTTCTAAACGCTGGATAGCTGACCATTTTAAAATTAAAATTTATAAGGTTAGTAGTGCTAATTTGATATTTTTATCAACAAATATCAACGACTTTATGAGCGCTTTAATAAAAACAAAATACAGGGTGTTCTAAAAAAATATGCTTTGAGCTTGTCTCGTTTAAAACTAGCAATAATAGTGAAAGTATCACCACCGCATAAGTCAATACAATCGCTGTCTAAGTGAAAATATCACCACTTAAGTCAACGAGCTCTTTAAAAATTCTCAATCTACTGTGAAGAAGTGAAAAATATTGAAGGATAGTGTATTCATGTGTATTGAAGAACTGTAGTGGACTATTTGGTTGAATGAAGAAAAAGCCTTCTTTTACTTGCGAAAATGAGAACGACATATTTGCAAAATGCCACGTATTTGAAATTAGTCCAAAATGGGGAAGAAAAAGCCCAATCATTTGAAAGCGAATTCATTCAAAGCCCAAAAAGGAAAAAAAAAAAAAACTTTAGGAAATTAGACACAAGATATGATCATCATGCATGTCTATGTAAGACAAAGCCACACAGACATCAAAAAGGGCACTCCACGTATTCGAATGCCACTATGCCATGCTGGAAAAAAAAATGGTTATTCGAAATCAGTTACAAGTTTGAAGATGTTATAACCAGAAACAATGCTCATATTTTTTTAAGTATATGAAAGATTTCCTAATCCTTTGTAGTGAGATGCCTAAACAGCTATAAACTATTAGCTCGTGTTTCTCCAGAATTTCACAATTTGAGGCTATAAGTATTTTAAAAACATCAAAAGTGAGACTGAAAAATTCAAAGTGGGAATGCACCTACGAGTGGTTCATAACATGGCAGGGGTCACATTATACATATTTTGAATTCGTTCCTAAATATATAAAGAAAGATTCCAAACTCCATTAAAACTCCTACGACAGCTAAAAAAGAAGAGAGAAACATGATCATCATTCACAAATATAAAAAACAACTTCGAAGACGTCTAAAAAGGAAAGAGAGAACCTATTTAAGAAAATATAAAAATCCTACGAGACAGTTGCCGAAATAAGTGGGATGGTAGAAACTAGAAAGAAAACTACATTTTCCCAATGGTTGGCATGTGGTGGAGTGACACAAATGGGCCGAAGTTAAGCCCAAAAGAGAGACACGTGTGCTAAGGAAGAAAAGAGTAACCAAGTTTACTCGTGACTCACCGACGGGACTCTCTCTTCAATCTCATCACTCCCTCCGCGTCGGTGCTATCCCACGCCCTTCTTCATTTTCCCAATTAATTTTTTCTTCTATTTTAAATTTTAAATCCTTAAAGTTTTTTGTATATCTTTTTTTGAAAGATAATACTATTCACGTGTGTGAATTTACCTCTAACTGAATAACTATATTATACTCTTTTAATCTATCATGTGAATTTAATAAGGATTCCAACGAATGTCTCAGTTCGTCTTCATCTCGAATGTCCAATTTTATTTAGTAGTAGATAATTTAAACAAGTTTGTATGAAAATATGTGATTGTACTTTAAAACATATAAACTATTCACAATTTGATATAATAGGTTCTTACATGAGTAAAATTAAAGATTTAATACATCTTTTTTTTGTGTGCAACTAATACACATCTTATTTAACATTCATTATTTTCTATAATCTCAATTTCAAAAGGCAAAAGGTAGAGAAACGATTTGCAAACCCTTTGTCAAAAAAAAGGGTAGAGAAACAAAAAGAGCAATAGAACAAGAAAAAGGAAAAATAAATTAAAAGTGGAAAGACAGAAAAGGAAAAAAAAAAAAGGAAAGCGAAATGTGATTATAAAAGTGAACAAATAATGGCAGAAACATCCTCGAGTATAAGAACTAATAATATAAGAACAATTACCTGACTTTGTATTTTCCCCCTTAAAGTATAAGAACTACTAATATGTTTTTTTCCCCCAAAAAGGTTTTAGGTTCCTCGTAAAATGAACACAAAACTTTGAAATATATCTAAACAAACTCCATCATTTTAAAACAATATTATGATTATTAATTTATTTATTCATTGTATTCAAGCAATCACGTATAAATTACAAACTAATTATAATGCATCGCTTATGAAAAGTGTCTTCCATTACAATGACTTTGAGACATTTAAATACCAGGCTTAGTGGCTCGTTGTTGTATAAGACTACCATCGAACAAAAAAAATACGGCTGATGTGTATTTTTTAAGATAACATACGAACAACAAAACACGTTTTGAAGTGTATTTTCTGAGAAACTTTCTAACATTGAAGTCAACACGAAGCTTAAAAAACACGGTGAACAACCATTTGGCTATTCACTTACCTGGAAAACAATCAAACTACAAGATAGCCAAAGTGTATTGGAGTATCAGACAAGACATTGCCTAGCTAGTATTGTTTCATAAACATCTCATTCATTATGCAATAAGATATTACTATGCAAAGATGGTATTGGATACTTTTTTATATGTCAGATCAGGCAACATATGAATACACCAAACTGTGATTTGTTCACTACGATCCTCTTTCTCATTCTTTTTTAGTGCATTTGGATAGTTGATTAAATCTCATTAAAAAATGTCATATGATTACGATGATGACTTTTAATCTGTCCATTGTTAAAATAAAAAGAATGTTAAAATGAATGACAATGAGTTCTGTTGCCAGCTAAGTTAAATCCAGAAATATGAAAATACGATAATTTTTTGAAAATTTTCTGGAAAATTAAAATAAAAGTGTGAAAACTCAAAAATGTTAGTAGACAAACGATGGCTTGTCCCTTCAAGATCGGGAAAAAAAAAAATGGTATTTTTACTTGTTAGGTAGTGATGGTGGAAAGTAAATTTAGGGGCGTAACAGTCATTTAACAAAGCGAGAGCCCCTAGACTTGCTTGCTCTCTGCACTAGTGTAGTACGACTGCTGCTCAAGTTAAACAATGGAACTAGCGAAAGGAATTTTAAAAAAGCGACCCCTATTATTTTCTCTTTATTCCAATTTCACCCCTTTTCTTTTATAAACTCTCGATTCCCCTCTCCTCTGCCCTTTTTTTTTGTTGTTTTCTCTTTCCTCTGTCACTATCCGTTGAGAACCCAAACGGCTCTCTCTCACTCTCTCTCGAACTCGATCGACATTTTTCTCTCTTCTCGAATCCCGATATGAGCCACGGGTGGTTATGGTTATGAATAATCCTGCAAACAACAACTCAGTTGCAGCGTCTGCCGTAGCCTCCTTAGCCATAGCTCCGCCGCTACATCCACCGCAGCCTCACCGTCCTTCCACTTCCTGTGATCGTCATCCACAAGAGTGTTTCACTGGATTCTGCCCTTCTTGTCTCTTCGATCGTCTCTCTGTTCTAGATATCACCGGAAAGACCACAGTAGCTTCTTCTTCAAAAAAACCACCGTCGTCTTCCGCCGCTCTTAAAGCAATTTTCAAGCCATCTTCTTCTTCTTCAACTAGTCAAACCCAAGTCATAGCCGGATTGTTGTTTCCTGAGCTTCGGAGGACGAAATCGTTTTCAGCAACAAAGAATGAAGCTTTGACTTTAGGTGCGTTTGAGCCACAGAGGAGATCTTGTGATGTTAGGGTTAGGAACACTCTTTGGTCTTTGTTTAACGAAGACTCTGAGCATAATTCTCAAACCAAAGAGAGCTCAACCGTCGATTTAAGCAGTGAGATTGGTCACCAACGCATCAATTCCAACTTAAAGTCGCCAGTTTTCGAGGAGGAAACAGAAATTGAAAGTGAGAAGGACATTAATTGTGGGAATTTCAAGGAATCTAGCAAAGTAATCAACGAAATTGTTGAAGAGGAAGAAGAAGAAGAAGAAGAAGAAGAAGAAGAAGAAGAAATTGAAGAAGAGGAGATAAAGAAAGTGAACAACTTTCAAATGGAGTTTAGCTCTCAGACTACGGCGAAGAAGTCAAACAGAGATTTCAAAGAGATTGCTGGGAGTTTCTGGTCGGCGGCGTCAGTTTTCAGCAAGAAATTGCAGAAATGGCGACAAAAGCAGAAGCTTAAGAAGCATAGGACCGGAATCGGCGCCGGATCCAATGCGTTACCGGTGGAGAAATCAATTGGGAGACAGCTTAGAGACACTCAATCTGAAATCGCTGAGTATGGTTACGGACGGAGATCATGTGACACAGATCCACGATTCTCAATCGACGCCGGAAGATTCTCCCTTGACGCCGGGAGGATTTCTGTTGACGACCCTCGTTGCTCGTTTGACGAGCCACGTGCTTCTTGGGATGGGTATCTGATTGGAAGAACGGCTGCTCCGCCGAGAATGCCGTCAATGTTATCTGTAGTGGAAGATTCTCCGGTTCGTAGTCATGTTCTCCGGTCAGATACTCACATTCCGGTGGAAAAGCCACCACCTTCACCACCACCACCAGCATCTTTAGTGGATGAGATTGTTCCTGGTGGATCTGCACAGACTCGAGAGTACTACTCAGACTCATCTTCTCGGCGGCGGAAGAGTCTTGACCGTTCTAGCTCCACCAGGAAGATATCAGCATCTGTCATGGCTGACATTGAAGAACTAAGACTGTCTGCTTCAAACGCAAAAGACTCGATTTCACATTCACATTCGAATTCGAATTCACTGAGAGATGATTGCTTAGTTGAGAACAACTTCGAGAAGGGTGTCCGAGAAAACGTAGGAACAATGGAATGCAACAAGAATGGGACGAAGAAGAAATCTCGGCGATGGAGTTGGAAAATATTTGGATTGCTTCATCGGAAAAACGGAAACAAATATGAAGAAGAAGAAGAAAGAAGAAGCGGTGTGGATCGAACGTTTTCAGGGTCGTGGAATGTGGAAACGAGAAACGGGTTTGATCCGAAGATGGTTAGGAGCAATAGTAGTATGAGTTGGAGAAGTTCCGGTACCGGAGGAGGAGGGTTTCAACGGAACAGTGTGGATGGATACGTTAGTGGGAAGAAGAAGGTTAGTAAGACTGAGAATGGAATGCTCAAGTTTTACTTGACGCCGAGTAAAGAAAGGCGAAGAGGAAGTAGCAGTTCGACCGGACTACTGACGAACCGGCCGGTTCCGACTTCTCAACCGATGATTGGTAGTAGAAATGTCATGAACTTTTTCTAACAACATTGTAATGGACTTGAATCTTATTTTTTAGATGTAGTTTGGAATAAGTGTGATGAAGTTGTATTGAGAAAAAATGTAATTTAAGAATTTATAGTTTAAAGTTAACTAATCTTCTTTTGTCATGCATGTAAAACAGAATTTTGAGTTGATTATACTTTTCTTACTAGTATGTCATGATTAAAGTTTTGTATATATGACATGCTCTTTTCCATTTCTAGTGTTTAATCTCTCTGTTTTTGCTCTGTACTTGTTTGAGTGAAAACTCTGATTTGTTATATGGAAGTTGACCAAAAAATAAACAAACAGGAAAAAGTGATGACATGTGAGATTTGAAATATAACTAAATCAGGAGCAACTCATGGACAAAAGAAGGTTCGATTTTTCAATTAGACAATGTATATTTGATTCTTGGAGAATATGATCATCCGAAATTTTCGCTCAACGATTCACTTAAATTATTTCTCTTATATCTGTTTTAGACCTTCACGGATAAATATAAAATTTGCAACCAAAGTAAAAAAGCGTCAGTTCTTTTTCTTTTTAACAAAAGAAAAGAAGGCTTTGTCAGTAATTTGGTGAACTAAGCAAAAACAGTTTGTATATATATCTACCGTCTCGAATCATATACAACTCGAACGCAATATTTGTTTTGTTGGGTCTTTCATTTCAAAGATTTTTTCAAGCTCAAGCGACAGCAGAAACAAAAGATAAGTCTTGGGCCCGTGGAGCATGTTAAGGAGACAAAAAAACTAACAAAAAAAAAATGTTGGAGACAAGATCGTGGGACCAAGATGAGTCCAAAATGATTTGAGGTTATAAGGCAAACATAATTTTCTTGGGCCTTATGTTAAGGAAAACATCAAAATTATTACAATAATATAAAGCCCATCTCAGTATCTCACACTAACAAGTAAACAAGTAACAAATTTAATTGAACTATAAATATTTTATAGGGTAATTGAAGTTGTTGAGCAAGTATGGGTTACACTTTTTACTTTTTTTAGTCCAAGCTGAGCAGAAATACAATTATCCACATTATTAAAAAATATATATATAATTTGATGAGAAATGTATAGTCGATAAATATTTCCAGAATTTTCATAGCTACGTTGCTGTTTTTTGGACTATAGTGTTATTTAAAGAAAATGTTACTTTCAATTATTGTTGAGAAAATGACAATAACAAATTAACTACATTTGGAGGTGATTGACACTTTACCCATTTTAGCCACGACCCCTGAGCAAATCATCTGTCGAACTAAGTGGTTAACTCAGACATCTCCGTACGGCAAACATACTAATAACCAATTTGACCAACAAATATCTATTAAAAAGAAGTTAATATATCATGTCTGAGTGAAAACGGCATCGTTCAAGTGACACGCATTTCTTATGTAGCCGTAGCTTTGAAACAAAACCAATAGGCTTATATCTTTGTTGGATCATTGTTTACAATGACATGAAAGCCATTTCTCAACTATTCTACTGTCTTTGTTTCTAAGCATTCTAATCTCAATCCCATTTCACACAGCTTCTAAGACACTTTTGACAATACCTATGTGACCATTGCATCCACTATCCAAATACCAGAATAA
>VBRH01000273.1:47260-76402 GCA_014578085.1 Cardamine resedifolia | reverse complement strand
AACAATCTACATATATATACGGAATTATGTATATATATATATATATATATTTTAAATAAATTGGTTAGATTACGTGGAGATCCATTCATGTGTTATTTACTTATTTTATTTTGTTATCGGATCTTTAATTAGTTTGATTTGGGGTTAGACGAGTTCGAATAATACTCAAATAATTAAGTGTGAGGTAGAAGCAGAAAATGTATTATGTATATCCGAAGGAATTGAGATGTATGATCTTAAAATGGACAATTCGGCCATCTATCGAAATTAATGTCAAAAAGTTTTGTGGTCATTTGAAATACTACTTCGAGTTGAGACTTATACGTCTCACCAAATTAAAACACATTCTCGATCTTATATTCATCTCTTTTTACAATTTCAAGTTTCCCGTTTGACAACACTTTAAGTCTACATTATGTAAAACAAATATCATGAACTTTCTCATGGATGCATAAGACATATGATCAAGCCTACGAAATTTATACCGTAATGTGATATGTATGCAATTAACCTTATGCAATGTATTATTATCATCAGACAAACCTTAGTCAACATTTTATAAAAAAAAAAACCTTAGTCAACTTTAAATTAAGAAACATTAATCAATAATTCAGTCGCAAACCATACATATAAATTAGTAAGGTATTTAATATCCCCGCTATATATATTAAGAGGCACTCAGACTCTGTCATGATTGTAAAATAATGAATATATAAATACTAATTGGTACATGAAGTACGTAGAAAACTTTAAAATAATATTTACATTTAACTTTTAATTAGTGTTTAGTAGGGAAAATTGACATGTAAACCTTTAGCTGTTGGTTTAATTAATGTTATCGTAAAGATTAAAAATAATTTGAACATCATAATTCCAGCCATCGGAAAGACAAATCAAACAAGTAAAATAATGCTATACTAAGGCTTTTCATTTTTCTACTTAAATTTATTTCCCTATTCTTCTACTTAATTAATTATGTAAGCAAATCGGCACAATACTTGTTACGTGTGCTCTATATATACTAACTAAATAAATTAATCAGCAAGCTGATTATATTGATGATACCGTTTATCTGCCCTTTAATTCAAACTAATCCAAGGATACATGACTTGACTTCTTCTGCTTGAACTGACTCGATCCTCAACAATCTCGAGGATTAAAAGAGTTAGTGAAATCAAACTGAAGTGAGGAATTTAGCAGTTTAACTACTCCATATGATCACATTTATGATACAAACTTATGCATAAAGTACTAAATACAAAAAGCTAGATAATAATTTTAAACAAGTGCAAACTAAATATGTGCTGTAAATTTGAGTAAAATGAGGCTAGATATTGGGGCATATATAATGGTTTGTATTTGTGTCAACTATAAGGTGTGTTATAATCTTGATTCAAATTAGATCATTTATAGGCTTTATAAATTTTATCCAGAAGAGTTCAAACATAAACTCGCATAAATAAGATAACACATGTAAATTTTCTCAATTAATATTAAAAATAGAAAAAGAAATATAGGTTATGCGTTTTGACCATTCATATGTCATGAAGGAAAAGAAAAATGATTTTTCTTGGGTTTGGTCAGGGAGATTGGTTGTGGTAAGAATGGGAATCTTAATTACAAAGAATTGGATTTTGGGTCGACCTACCACCTAAAACGACGTCGCCTCATTCTCTTGATTCCAAGTCTCTCTTTCTCCTCTCCCTTTATAAGCTTGCGTTGGCCCGTCGTTTCATCTCGAAAACAGAGAGAAAAAGGCTAAAAATATAGATTAAGAAGAAAGAGAGAGACAAGAGAGAAGAGAGAGTGCTCAAGGGATGGGGTCTCATATGGTTTGGTTTTTATTTCTTGTATCTTTCTTCTCAGTGTTCCCAGCTCCATCGGAGAGTATGGTTCGCCATTACAAGTTTAACGTGAGTTTATATATATCCACATATATAGTTCCATTTACATATCCTATGATCGTTGCTGTATCTGCATATGACATAGTCGCAACTTATTCATCTAGACACGTTAATAATCGACATTTATACTTATATGCATGCGTGTATTTCAAACATGCTTTACGCAAATGAAAATATATTGTTTGTGGCTTCACAGCGGAACATATGCAATTTGTATTTCATAATCTTTATAGTATGAGCCTTTAGGCCTTTACTTACAAAAAATAGTTCAGGTTTATGTATGTGTTTTTTGTTGTTTTTTTTCCTTTTAAACATGAATCTCCTACGTGTACAATAATTTAATGGAAAAGGGATAAAAAATGTTTTTACGTACATGTGAAACAACTAAAGCATGTTTTTTTTTTTTTGGTTACAACTTACAATCACAGGTAATGATTATATGATCAAATTGGTCTGACTTTTGTCTTATATATCTTTTTCCTTTTTGTTTAAGTTGGCGATTTAATTATTACTGATTATATTTGTGTTTGAAATTAATCACGCAGGTTGTGATGAAGAACACAACTAGACTATGCTCAAGCAAGCCAATCGTGACCGTCAACGGTAGATATCCAGGTCCCACAATCTACGCCCGAGAAGACGACACGTTGCTCATCAAAGTCGTTAATCACGTCAAGTACAACATCTCCATCCACTGGTAAGATCCTACTAATTAATTCTTTATTTGAATCATCATTAATAAGTTAATTATAGTTAACTGATTTGTCACTGTACGGACGATTGAGAACAGGCACGGTATAAGACAAGTGAGAACGGGATGGGCCGATGGGCCTGCTTACATAACTCAGTGCCCGATCCAGCCAGGTCAAGTCTACACATACAACTACACCTTGACCGGCCAACGCGGAACGCTCTGGTGGCACGCTCACATCCTCTGGCTCCGAGCCACCGTTTATGGCGCAATTGTCATCCTTCCTAAACGTGGTGTTCCCTATCCTTTCCCCAAACCTGACCACGAGAAAGTCATCGTTTTAGGTATCTCAATCGTTATATATTTGAACCATACTTAGACCGTATTAATTAAACTGGTCAGTAGAATTTGAATTTGGATCGAGCGGTTAAACTATATCTTAGGAATCATATATCGGAAATAAGATGAGATCTAAACTATTAGTATATAAGAGACATAGATATGCTCAATTAGTGAATTTGAGTTGTAAACTCATGAAAAGTAACTCTGCTATTGGTTCATTACATTGAATATATGTTAAATATGGAATGACTAATTAACTCTTATCCTAATGGTAGGTGAATGGTGGAAATCGGATACCGAAGATATCATTAACGAGGCGCTTAAATCTGGATTAGCCCCTAATGTCTCTGACGCTCACATGATTAACGGACACCCTGGCCCCGTTAAAAATTGTCCATCTCAGGGTAATTTCTTAATCTCCAATAAGAATTTATTTTTGACAATATGACTTCAATTATAAAAAAAAGGAAATTGATTATGAAAGTCTCTTTGTATGTCCGAAGGTTACAAACTGTCAGTAGAGAATGGTAAAACCTATCTGCTACGACTAATCAACGCTGCACTTAATGAAGAGCTCTTTTTCAAAGTCGCCGGCCATATTTTCACGGTGGTCGAAGTCGACGCTGTCTACGTTAAACCGTTCAAGATCGACACCGTTCTTATAGCCCCCGGTCAAACCACCAACGTCCTCCTAACCGCCTCAAAATCTGCCGGCAAATATCTTGTAACCGCTTCCCCCTTCATGGACTCCCCAATCGCGGTTGACAACGTAACCGCCACCGCAACTGTTCATTACTCCGGAACACTCTCCTCCGCCCCAACAACCGTCACACTCCCTCCGCCGCAAAACGCTACTTCCATCGCCAACAACTTTACAAAGTCTCTTCGTAGCCTCAACTCCAAGAAGTACCCTGCCCTCGTCCCAACCACCATCGACCACCACCTCTTCTTCACCGTCGGTCTTGGGCTAAACGCATGCCCTACTTGCAAGGCCGGAAATGGAAGCCGTGTCGTGGCCAGCATCAACAACGTAACCTTCATTATGCCCAAGACAGCATTGCTCCCGGCTCATTACTTCAACACCAGCGGAGTTTTCACGACGGATTTTCCCAAAAACCCACCGCATGTTTTCAACTACAGCGGAGGATCAGTCACGAATATGGCAACGGAAACTGGAACGAGGCTTTATAAGCTACCGTACAACGCCACGGTTGAGCTTGTTCTCCAAGATACCGGCGTCATATCGCCTGAGAACCATCCCGTGCATCTTCACGGTTTTAACTTCTTCGAAGTCGGTCGTGGATTAGGTAACTTCAATTCCAAGAAAGACCCAAAAAGCTTTAATTTGGTCGATCCGGTTGAAAGGAACACAATTGGAGTTCCATCTGGTGGATGGGTCGTCATCAGATTCAGAGCGGATAATCCTGGTACGTGTACACTGAATTAACGTAAAAAAATAAATCAAATGATACTAGTTTAGTGGTTAATTATCGCCATGTAAATTTAGGTCATAAATCAATTTATGCGTGACACATCCTCTCTTTGTCCTTAATTAGCAGCTACACAAGCAATAGTAATTGGTTTATGACTAGACTTGCAATCTCCATGTTATTAAGAAAACAAATAAAATCTTATGGTAGTAAGTCATAACTATTATAGTAAGATTGATATGTTGTAAAATATAGGGGTTTGGTTCATGCATTGTCACTTGGAGGTACACACGACGTGGGGATTAAAGATGGCTTTCTTGGTGGAGAACGGCAAAGGACCCAATCAGTCGATTTTGCCACCCCCTAAGGATCTTCCCAAGTGTTAAATCCTTCAACTTAACAAGGCAACATATATATAAAGATCACGCCACGTCCAAGAAGACCAATGAGTGGTGAATTAATGCGTGGATTTGGTTAACAAATTTTATTTTTTGAGCAAAGCAAAAGGTTCGATTTTTTGCTCAAGTACAAGTTTGAATAAAGGAGGAAGAACTAGAGCATTGTATTACAATTAATTTTTTTAAATCATTATATCAAAATTTCATTTATATTTTATCATTGTCTCCGACACAACTATTATATGGCCCATGAAATTATTATTATTATTATTATTTTTAATCTTTTTTCCAACAACTTTACTATGAACACATTTACTTATTGTATCGTCTTTAGATTCCTCGGGACATCGGAAAAAGGTTATAAATAAACTTTTATTTTTGGATGTTTTATCCCCAACTTACGAAATGTAATTTAAATGCTAAAGTTTTGCATTGATTTTTTAATTAAATAGATAACTTGTGTTGATGGTGTCATATGACGCACGACGTTAAATCGAGAGACGGAACATATTAATGGAGTTAAAGCTTCCGTTTAATCAAAATGATGTCCATTTGTTTTTACTAAAAAATTTTCAATTTTCAAATTGTAGACGTTTAAATCATTAACTTTCAAAATGCGGACGTTTAAATGTTTTAGTTTTTGTTGACTTATGATTAAATGGTTAACTTATGTTGATTATGTCATTCGAGGCGCAACGTTAAATCGAGAGACGAAATAATTTATGATGGTTTTCTTGTGACTTATGATTAAATGGTTTTTTTTGCTTACGGGACAAATATTTTTAACAAAAAGTCTATTTTATAATTTCCTATGAAAATTGTGATTATGTAATTTATTGAATTTAATGCAATTAAATAATCTATATTATTTTATGATGATAAATTTACTACAAAAAATATTTATATGTTTATGGGTGGAGCTATTTAACCATTTAATTTATGAAATTAAATAGATTTATAAGTTAATTTGATCCATTAAATTTGATAGATTCATAGTTAAATACAATAAATCTACTCTAAGATTTATTTAATATTTTACCAATTAAAATAATGAATTATGCTGGATTATACAATCAATTTTTTTGTTCAAATAATTAGAAGCGTATGAAAAATATTTATTAGAACTTAAATAATATAAAAATATAAAAACTTAAATTTGAAAATAAACATTTAAATTTAATTGAAATAATAATATTGAACACATATTAGAAAATAGAAATAGAAAATATCAATTTTATTATTTAAGGAAAAAAATGTAAAAGTATCCATTTTAATATATATTTTTGTTCGTTTTCTTTTTTGATAAAGAAAAATAAAAATAACACAATGTTTTTATACGTATTAGAATCTAAATCTCATTAATTATAATTTTTTATATAAATATCATTGTCCCTAAAAGCCTAAGTGCATATTTAGTAGGAGTTTCTCATTGAATCTTTAATTAATAAAAAATAATAAAAAATAAGAAAGAGAAAAAAATGAGTCTTGTTATGGATAAGTCCATATTATATGGATCTTATTATCGGTCTATTAGAATGTTTTATAATACTTGCACCATAAGCTAAACTCTAGCTTTGTATTCATATATATATATTGTTTTATAACTCATGCATGCATGAATAATACAACAACAACAACAGTTCTAACATCTCTTTCACAACAAGTCTATCATTTTAAAAATTTTGAAAATTCTTCTAGAGACTCATTTGTGACATGGTATAATATGATTGGTTTTGAATTCTTTTTATCATTTAAAATTTTAATAAATAAAGAAATTATAAAAAGTTATTATAATAATAGTATATTTAAGAGACAAAGAGATGTTCTCTCCAATAGACATACTCTAAAAGGTTTTGGATTTTAGGGCAATCTCTCTCCATCTTTGGGGCTTATCGCTTGGTCTTTTCCCTCCCAGGTAACGCCCAATTACTCTTTTTCATATCTGTGTGTTTTCAGTGTGTAATCTCCGATTTCCTCTTTTGTTTCTGATGTAATTCCCTATAATTGGTTGATGAAATTGTTATCCGATTCGTTGTGTTGGTAGGAAATTAGTTGTGAATAAGACGGAGCTTTTGGTTTTGTGGCTTTGTTGTGTTAGCAATCATGATTGGGATATAATAAAAACTAACTTTGGTTTGGTTTTGAATAGAATATTTGTTGTTTAGGGTTAAAAAGAAAGTGTAGTAGAAAGATGCAACTAAATATCATGTTGTGGAGAAAGATACAATTAATGGGCCATGTGTGTGGGTCCATACAAATCTGAAAGGTTATATATATCATTGCCCCTGAAAAGGGTTTCGATCGAAAGGATTTAGGGCATTCTCTATCTCCTCCGACTGATGGCTCCATCTTTTCCCTCTCAGGTAACGCTTCTCCGTTCCCAATTACTTATTTGCCTTGGAGGTCATCTGTGTTTCTCAGGTAAAGACCTAATTACTAACTAACTTGGGAATATTTGTGCTAGGTTTAAAACTGTAGAATGATGCAACTTAATGCGGCGACGAAGAGGCAGGGTGTGTGTGTAACGTCGGTGTGGTTGGACATGAGCACGTGTCCTCTTCCCCTTGACGTTGAGGCTCGTCGGGTAGGTCCGTTTATAAGACGGGGTTTGAAGAAATTAGGCTTCTCTGGTCCTCTCACCATCACTGCCATTGGCATACTATCACAAGTACCTCTTGACGTCCTGCGAGACCTCGCCTTTGTCACGTCCCCACTGCATGTTTGTTAATAATCAATCCTTAATTCTTTTGCATATACTATTTATTATAGATTCTTGATTGATTGATTGAGTCTTTTCTGTTTCTGAAACAGATGTCACAGCCATTTTGGGTAGGTTGATCGGCTGGCTATGGAGTAATCCACCTCCGGCTAATGTAATGGTCATATATCCCTTCATGGGTTGTTCGGTTCTTTTCTTGAGTCTATTTCGTTAGACTACACCATTCTTGGGCCAATGCATTCATATGATCCTCAAGAATTCCCCACCATCTTCACTAAGTCTTCATATGATACGGGCAAATGCACTTGAGGAGGACGAGGAGTGCATTGGAACGGGTCAATCTACCTTTTATTGCTCAGCATGCCAACTTGGTCTCTTAGGCTTTGAAAATTTCACCAGCCATCTCCAGACTAAAGAACATGCACTTGAAGTAAGCATCCTAGCCAAACTCTTTCCACATCCCTTTCTCACTTGTTCTAGTTATGTTTTTGACCCCATGTTCTCTTTTGCTTGTCAAGCAGAACTTGGAATATTATCACCCTGAGGGAGTTGTGGCTGCCCGTGAATGTTGTTCTCGTTCCGATGATGCTGCTGCCATCCGACTAGTGCTTAATCGTTTTAGAGAAACTGCTGCTCGCAAGAAACAGAGAACGTGAAAAATAACAAGAAAAGTAGCACATGGCATATGATGTTGTTCTTCTCTTAATATGGTGAATGGTTTGTTCTACACTTCTACTTCTAGCGGGAAACGTTCAGTAATGTTTCCATTGAGCCCAATCTAACCTCATGATTCACATATTTCTTCCAGTAGTTAGTACACAATGGGAAGTTAGCTAGAAAAACATCATATACACCTTCCAGATTTGATTTATGTTATCTCTTCTTTGTCTCTGTCATGAGAGACACCCAAACTTGCAACAACAACATATCTCTTTTCGTCTCTCCAACCAAATCAGCCAAAACCCTCAGCTCCGACGAACTACGGTTTATAATTTTCCATAATTGCTCTTCTTCGTATGAAAGCTTGTACCCTTTAAGCTTCAATACAGTCAAATGTTTTTTGGGAGCATAAAGGATGAAGACCAAGACTTTTCAGATCCAATGTACCCCTCCCAGCTTTTTTTTATCTAACATAGTAACATTACTGGAGCATGCAAAAAAAGGACAATGATTCTTGTAACTTGCGTTGCATAGTACCAAACACAGCATAGTCATGAATCTTTGAGTGTTACATTCTAAATGACAAATCATGTGAACTTACAAGTAGTAATTTGTTTGAACATACATCAAATTTCATAACCTTTTTGTTTGAGTTTCATTCACTAAATTAAACTTTACAGTCAAAGAATATCTACCAAATGCACCGGCAAAGTGTCCAAGTCACCGCTGCTTGAATCTTAGTCCGACGGTGTTGAGAGGAACACAATCGGAGCTCCATCTAGTAGATGGGTCGTCATAAGATTCAGAGCAGATAATCCCGGTACGTTGTACTAAATTAACGTAAGAAAATTAAATAAAATGATAGTACGTAGTCTAGAGGTTTATCGCCATGTATATTTTAGCGTTTTAGGCTATAGACACATGGAATCTTATGGTAATAAGTCAAATATTATTATTATTATAATAATATAAGTCAAATAGAATCTTATGGTAATAAGTCAAATACTATTATTATAAATTTGATGGATTGATATGTTGGAACATATTAGGGGTTTGGTTCATGCATTGTCACTTGGAGGTACACACGACGTGGGGATTAAAGTTCGATTTTGCCACCGCCTAAGGATCTTCCCAAGTGTTAAGTCCTTCAACTAGACAAGGCGATATATCATCAAGATCACGCCACGTCCAAGAAGACCAATGAGTGGCGAACTAATGCGTCGATTTGGTTAATAAATGATATTTTTTTTAGCAAATCAAAAGTTTGAATAAGGAGGAAGAACAAGAGCATTGTATTCTAATATTTTTTGTTTTTAATCATTATATCAAAATTCCATTTATAATTTATCATTGTCTCCAACTCAACTCTTATATGGCCCATGAGATTATTTTATTCTTTTCGTCCAACAACTTCATTGTTAAGCAAGATTTATATTGATGGTATGTGAACCAACAACGTACAGTATTCTATTATACATTTGACTTATACATCGTCCTTGGATCCCCCGGGCCTAAAATAAATGAGTTTATGTTAATTGATATTTTTCAACCTTACAAATTTAATTAACCGGTTTGAAAATAACAAGGTAATTTTATATTCTCTATGTCTCGTTTTATAGGAATTTTTAACGATTTATTTTTAATTTAGATTATTAATTTAGCTTTTTCAATTTTCTATATTGTACTTGTTAGTTGCCTCCATAAGATTAAATTGGTATTCGATCATTCAAAGAGTTTTAAAATATAAAATTAATTTATACAATTTCTAAATTTTCATATAGAATGAAACATCTATGAATTAATATTCGATAAATTAATAATTTTCGTATGTTTCAAATTGATATTTTAACCCAAATATCATTTTTATAAATTTATAAACTCGATAATTAATAAAATATTATAAATCCATTAATCCCAATATTATTAATTTATAGAAATTTTACCCTACTATTCCTTAAGACATCTTACAAACCGAAATGGATGAGTCTATGTTGTATTGAAAAGCTTGCAAACAATTTTATTGCACACGAAGAATTTTAATCAAGCTTAGCGACTTAACGTTGTATAATTAATTGCAGGTCGATGTACAAAGTAAAAGTGTCGTACAAATTTGTATATTCTCTCTCTCTCCACCAATACTTTATTACATAGGTAGCCCATAGCCATGTGGGGTTAGGACTGTGTCAAGTGCATGATAATACGAGGATTAACCCATAAAATGATTGATTAAGGTGGTGCACTAGATAAATTAAAGAAACAAAAATACAAAACTACATGGTTATCTAAATTGGCCTCTTGAAACACATGAGCTTTTGACCTTGACCTTGAGCCGCCCTCTTTGGAGAAGGGAGATGGTTTTCTTTTTCTTCTTTTTAAACCGACGTTTTGTCAGCTCAATTATTCGGTTTACCTCAACTATTTTTTTCCTTTCGATTGTGCTGCCACAAAACTGGAGTTTCTTATCTACATGTTAGGTTAGGTAGCTAGCTTTTCTTTTTCTTTTTCTTTTAAAATATATTTGCGTTTTTGGGAGTTCTTCTAACTTTAAAAATTCACTAGAGACATATAATAACCGATCTTATTTGTGATTTAAGTTTTAGCGGCGTAATAAACATCGTTTTAGCAATTAAAGAGACCATGTGATTAAAGATAAATAAATGACGATAATTCATAACAATTTTGATCGGTAAAATTGTATAGATAATATATGTTATTATTTACTCTCTCCGTTCCATTATATAAGAAGTTTTAGGTATTTTTTTTTGTTCTATTTTGTTAGAATTTTTACAAATTTTTATGCAAACAACTAATTTTTATTGGATGAATTTAAATTAAAATATTAAATGATATTTTTATAAAGAAAAATAAATTTCATGCAGTAAAAACTTCTTATAAAATATTACCGAAGGAATATTAGAAACGAAAAAGTCAGAAGAAAATTAACTTTTGTTGTCAGATCTAGCGCAAAAGTTCTCTCGAAAATAGTATAGAATAATCCGAATGACCTTATTAACAATGTTAAAAGTTGCTAAATAATTACAATTATAACATTCTATAACACTTGGTTAGCGGCTGTGTGCACTAATTTTATGGACACTAGTTACATCGAATACATGTGAAAGTTATAACGACTATTAATAATGAGTAATATTCTATGGTAATGTCAGAGAAACATGATATACATCTATTTTATAAATCGAAAATTACGTATGTATTAAATTTCTTTGCACAGCATGCTAAAAATTTTACTCAACGGCTAGAAGTTTTGCAGATTAGTCTAAACTTCGCTATATATTAATTTCTTATTAAAAACAACAAATGTTGAAATATTTACAGGTTTAAGAGATAATAGATTTGAACATTTAAATTTTTGTTTTTTCCTATTAAAAATAAGTTAACCTATAAATAAAAGTACATTTTTAACGAGTCTGACTAAAACAGAAAATAAATGTATTTTCATGTCTTTATAAGTTTAGATTGTTTCTAATGTTTTTTCAGAGTAAATATTGACGATAACTTATAAGGTAAAAACTGATATGTTAAACTATAAAAATTTCGTTGACGAAAAGACTATCAGAATCCTGTCATTTGCTTGGCGACCCAGAATAACATACTTGGAACGTAATATATGGGTTCCAACTTAGAATAATAGAAAGTATATATAAAAATAATTAGTAAAAAATTAATAAATATAATTTAAAAAATAAAAATAAAAATTTAGTAAATGATTTGTGCAAAGCCACTAATGTACAAAGCGTGTGGAGCGCATTATGAGTGGCAGCCCTACAGGCACGCTCGCACTCTTTTGCTGTCGCTCCGGTGGGTCAAACTGTGTGCCAGTGCTCCTTATTTACTCCAAACTTCGTGTCGTTTCTCTGTTGCCTCACATTTAAATAATCTTAATACTTTATAATATGAAACATACCTCAATTGTTTGGCTGTCCCAAATAGAACCCACTTTTAAAATAGTGGTTTTTGAAAGGTTTGTGGGATTCTGTGTCTAGTGTCGGAATAGAAGGTTAGTTTCATTTGATTTGAGAAATATCATGAATTCGCAATAGGAGGCTTCGTTAGCTGTAAGGTGGACGCGTGTTGTCCTTTACGACTAGCTTTATTCACATTGGGTTAGGAGTAATTTTGGCAAGTTTATTTTCTTTGAGCTTTTTAAGTTTTTGGCATATGTTTTCATCACTTGTGGTTTGTATTACTTCTTTCTTAGTTTTTCAGTAATTTAGGGTTCTGACATTCCTCTTTTGGGTTTTTAATTTCAGGAGATATTAATGTTTTCCGCCGGCATCTGTATCTCATCAATATATCTTTCTCTTTCTTTATGAATAAAAAACAGATGTCAAAAAAAAAATTAGTGGTTTGTCTGTACCGATTTTTTATTACATATAATTTGTATTATAAATATTAATATATATTTTTGGTTAAAAATATATATTTTTCACCCAATTAAAATAAGTATTCTAAATAAAAATGTATATGTTCACCAACATTTTTAGATTCTTCAAAGAATTACTTTTTATTATTTTTATCATAATAATTTGAAAGTATAAGAATCTTCTATTTTTAGTGTCCATCATTTTTATATAGTAAAAGCATGAGATGATGGATGAGTTGACGTCGTTAATTATATAAAACTGAGTTTAATTGATAAAAAAAATGTGCCAGATTTTAACATGAAAAATGTAACCCATTTCGTGTTTCATTTATTAAATATAAATTTTATAATTAGTCTATAATTATTATTTATTAAATTATCTAATTTTCTGACATATAAATCAGTGTCGTATAAAACTCATAAAATCGCTATTGGCCACATATATAATATATAGATTTCAAATAGATTAATCTTTGGCTGCCAAATAAATTTTTTTAACCCTAATAATTAAATTAAGAAACTAGCAACACTTTAGAATTTTCTTGCGTAAGATCGTATAGGTTTTATAAGATCTACATGTTTTGGTTTATAAGATCTACAGTAGTAATAAGCAAAAGAGTAAACTATCACCTGTAATGTAAATCTCAAATTACACAGCTGGTGGTGGCAAGAAGATGATTGTAGGCTTTGTAGCTAAACCATTATGAAAGGTATTGTAACACCAGAACATAGAAAAGAAACCTAAAAAGGTCCAAGATCTGCATAAAAGATTAATAAAATAAATATAAGTATTATGTACATTTACTTACCTGCATCAATTAATAACAAAATACTTAAATTATGGGGGAAAGTGTCCTCATTCGGAAATAAGAGATGCTTTCCCTTTGGGGAAACTCCACATAATAATATTCATAACAACCAGTCATTGTCTTGCACCACTCAATTAAAATAACAAACTTTGCTGAATATTTTATTTCAATATTTCGAGAAAAATAATCGTATGTTGGGTGTGAGTGGTGGACAAACAACTCTGACATTTTATTTAAACAAGTCTGATACAAGAACAAGTATCATATTATTGTTTAATGAACTTTCATCTTTAAACGTCTGGCGCTGCTTATTAAAATTCGATATGTTGTGAAGGCTCTTCGCTACTTAACGTCGTCCAATAAATTAGCTTTGCATCGAATGGTAGATTGACTTTTTTCAACAACATGTAATATGCAAATTTAAATCTAACTGATAATATATATATATATATATATATTTACAGTTTTATACGGTTTTATAACTTACTTATGATGGAAGTTATATTGTAGATTCTCTAAGTGAGTTGAATGGCACTCTTACATTTTTTTGTATGGTAGGGTAGATTTGTAATTTTTTCTTTTTAAAAAAAATCATATATAATCTAATTCTTGTGATATTTTTTGTCAATTCATATTCAGTTGGAATTAAAAAGTATTATTGTGTTTTTTTTGCATTGAAATCTAAGCTACTATTTAAGTCTGTGTTATGTTCATTCCATTTAAAATATATACGATTACCAACATAAAAACGCAGTGAATGGGACTCGATCTCTATTTCAAATTCGAGTATAACACGGTGAATTTTCAACCATTATACCGTAATAGTTGATTAAATAATAATAATAAAATATTTTCGTTTCTTTTTTTACACTTTTGTGAATTATTGTGTCTGCTATGGCGTGATCACTTAAGCTACCTAACCCATTTATATATAAATAATGACTGGTCTAACAAATTCATTAGTGAGTGGCTACATAAAAAATAAAAAATTATTATTTCTTTCGTTTATAAATAAATGTCGCTCTAAGATTGATTTTTTATTTTAGATTATGTAACGTTTTAGAATTTCAATGCAATATAATATTTTGATAAAATTTTCAGTTTTATCTATAGTTTCAGTTTTATCTTAAGTGTTGTCCCTTAAGTACTGTCCCAGGATAAGAGGCTATGAGTTACAGTTGAAAGATTAATTAGCATTTCAGTTTATGTTTAATTTATGTTTTGTATATATATATTCGCCCTTTCCTAAGTGTTTTGAATACATATCTTATAAACAATAAATAAATAGAACTAATTAACAAAGCCACAAGAAAACGATTTAACTATAAATTAAAATATTTTTTCTATTTTAAAAGTTTATCATAAAAGGTCCGGAAAATCTATGTTACATATTACATCCAAAGTCCTAAACCTTTTTATATCACTGTTTGAAATTTTAGATGTTGTTAGAATATCATCATAAGTTATGATTCATAACTATATTTCCTACGTTAATTAATTAAGGTTTGAGATCTCGCTAAAATCCATTATTACAAGCTTGTTATCTTTAGACACACAATTATGAAACTAAACATTTACTATTCTATTTAATTACTTCATTGGTGTTAATAAATAACTTTGTTGTGGTTGAACCAAGAACTTTAAACAAGGTATAATCATTGTATTATGAAATATCATCTTTGATAGCTCTCCAAGGTTGGTCTAGTAAATAGTACGCCTAACTTATTTTTGGCCATTTCTTATACAACTTATTTTTGTAGCCCAAATGATTTCAGATCAAAGTGTGTGTATATATATATATATACAACCATCATATCAATTTCGCAATGCCAAAAAAAACTGCATCCAATTTTATTTTTATTTTACTAACTAACAATATGTTATCATTACTTAGTTTTTAGCAGAAAAAATATTTATTTCAGCAGATAGTATACACGTGAAAATATGTACACAAATTTAGTTGTTCTATCAAATTTTACACAAACTAAAGAAACTACCCAAAACTTAGATACACCAACAAAAAAATGATACTGAATCGAATTCTGTTAATTTTCATTGAAGACGTATGGACCAGTCATTTCCAGATATAAACCATACCATTTTTAAAATATGTATTACATTTCAAAAGAAAATGTACCAAACGGCGTTGTTTGATTGTTGTTTCTCCACTAATCAAAACAACAATAACGTTTGATCCATTAATGACATCCACTGGAACAACCAAAGTGAAGCTCTACGACGAAAATTTTCAATTCTTCAAAGCCTTCTTCGACATATGTGCTAAGTTTGCAAGACTTTATCTAGATCTAGCAAAAACAAAAAAAAATCTATATTATTTAGAGACAAACATCACATAGGAGATATTGTCATTAGTTTCTGTTGAGTTGTTGTAAGTCCAAGGTATGTTATTGTTTGATTTAGGTCAATTGGTCAAATTCGCACAAATTTATTTTAAGATATTTCTAAAAAAAATCATAATAATTAAAGATTGACTTAATTTATATATTAGATTGTTATTTTATAATGTTTGGACGTGATGGTTTATATCCCAAAACTTTTTTTGTTCAAATCGACCCCATTTTTGGTCTTCTTAGTTTGTGTTTTAGTTTATCTACCAATTAGCATGGGTCTAGTTTTAGTTTCTCTATGTGGTGTTAAAGAAAAAATCTTAAATAAATATTTTGGATCAAATATGCTTTTTAAAGTGATTTCATTAATTGTTGGAGAAATTAGACGTTCATGTTATAGATATAGAAACTTTCCTCTTTTGCGTCTTCTTTGTCATCAGGTTGATCTCATTCCCCTCGATCTTACGTATATGGCTTCTCCTCCTTTGTACCTTACCAAAGAAACGATCGTATGTTTTCTAACATAGCATCTAAATCATCATATGTAAAAAATTTAACAGCATTTAGATAAATATTGATTTAGGTTTTTTTTTTTTTCATGCCAGTTGGTGTAGGATTTTGCTAGATTTGTGAAATTTATACGTATTTCGGCATGATACAATGTTTGTGTATCTATCTTCACAGTTTTGTGGTAGAATACGACGGCTCCTTTTCCGTTTCCTAGCATGCTAATTATAAAAGAAAATACTTAACCACATTCTCCAATTGTTTTTGTTATCGAAATTGTGGTCCAAAATATATATTAATCGGTTTAATTGTCACCAAATCATTTACCCAGGAAAAAAAAAAAAGCATCTCGATATACAAACAAACAAACCATGTGCCCAAAAAGGTTAAATGTCAACACCATTTTGGAAATTACAAAAGTACCCTGGCCACCGACCTTGAATCTTGTTAGCCAATGAGGGATGCTCCTCGTTTGTGTGTCTTGTCTGACTCTGTGATTGGCTCATTTCTCTAAACTTCTATGGCCTATCATTAGGCGACGTTTAAGCCGCAAAAACCCTCTCCCATTAGTTGAGTCCATATTATTATTTTGTACTAATATTATATCAATTAACGGTCCTCGAAAGCGTAAAATGTGTTTTAAAAAATCAAAATTCCTTGAGAACAAAAGAGATCTGAACATGTGTGACTCGCCTGTTCAAAGACGACACATGTCGTTTTTCATTCTTTTTTTAATGTGAAGGTACAGACTATACAAGGACGAGTGTTTATTGGTTGATTGAATTAAAAAATACTCCGAAAAGAATTTTCTTTTTTATAAAAAGAATGTGTTTAATCCTTATTAACTAATCTCATTTTGAAATGAAACCTTTTTAATTTCGACTGAACTATACTGATAGTTATTGTACTATGTTGATGTGGAATACTTACCTAATAAAATTAGGTAAAATAATATACTAATATCAACACTAACAATGTGTTATAGAGCATGTATTCATTTGTATTCATAAATGGTGTTAGCAAATATTTTGAAACCATGCCGTCGATGTACCACCATCTAAATTTAAAGCCGCATAACACACATTGTTGGAATATATATATATATATATATATATATATTTATATATTGACACACTAGTTTACACAAATATTATTAGATTTTATCCTTTAGCATTAGAGTTGTAGTTTCAATTATTTTAAAATATATAAAAACAAATTTATGTTAGTCATAAAAAAATTTAAATTGTTAGTTACAATATATTTGATTAGAAGATTTCGATGGTAGCTTAAGCGCCCAAATGGTAGCTTAAAGTGGTCAAGCAATTAAAAGAAAAAAGTTATAAATACTCGTAGATCTTAATATAATTAAATTAATTAAAAGCCCAGAAATTTTTGTCTGGGAAATAGCCATAGACAATCACAGCTCAACAGCTTTTTAACTCACCTCTCACTCTCAGATCATTCCTGTTTCATATACATCCCTCTCTCTCTCTCTCTCTCTCTCTCTCTCTCTCCTCTCCCTCTTCCTTTTCGACTTGAGAGTTTGGGAGAAAGAAGAAGAAGAAGAAAGTTTGGATTTTGTTCACTTTTGCAGCTTCAATATCTCAGCCCACCTGAGATTTCTTCATTTTTCTCTCATCTGTGTTTTGGTCCTTTTCATCACTTTTCTCTATTTGTTTTTTTGTTCGTCAGTTTCGTGGGAGCTTCCAAATCCCAGATCCTCTGTTTTTTTTCTTCTTCTTGGGCCTCACTTATTTTTCCTACGAATTTTTTGTATAAACTTTTCTCTGGATTCGGATCTAAGCCAATAGAGGAATTGGTTGGTAAAAGTAGTTTTATCATTCAGACAACAAAGTTCAAAGATCGAATCTTTTTTTTTTCTTCTTTGTCCTTAGAGTCTGGAAAAAGCAGCTTCCTTTTCTCCTCCTTAGATTCTTCAAGCTTAGATGCTTATCTCTCTCTTTCTCTCTCAGATTCCATTTCAAAAATGCCATTTTGATAGATCGAAACCTTCAACATTTTCTCTCTCTTTGAGTTTGTTCCACCATTAATAATACAACAAAAACAAAACCTCTGTTTTTTTCTTTCTAAAAATTCGATCAACAATCGATGAACAGAGGAATCGAAGTTATGTCACCAGCAACATACTTAGAAACATCAAACTGGTTGTTCCAAGAAAACAGAGGAACCAAATGGACAGCTGAAGAAAACAAGAAATTTGAAAACGCTTTAGCTTATTACGACAAAGATACTCCCGACAGATGGTTCAAAGTCGCTGCCATGCTTCCTGGTAAAACCGTTGGAGATGTGATCAAACAATACAGAGAGCTTGAAGAAGACGTTAGTGACATCGAAGCTGGTCTTATCCCAATCCCTGGTTACGCCTCTGATTCATTCACACTTGATTGGGGAGGCTACGATGAAGCCACCGGAAACAATGGCTTTAACATGAACGGTTATTACTTCGCCACCGCCGGAGGAAAGAGAGGATCCGCCGCACGAACGGCTGAGCATGAGAGGAAGAAAGGTGTTCCATGGACAGAAGAAGAACACAGGTAAAATTAATAAAATCATCTTTTACTTTCCATTTGTAACGTCAATGCTTTCTTCTTTAGATTTGGACCCTGCACTCTTTTTTTTTTTTTTTAAATACGTACGTCTTTTTCTTGGAAACGTGTTTATGTATACGTAAAAATATACGCTCGTATAAAATATTTGTATATTCTATAGTTTTAAGACATTTAGACACAGTCATATCCACCAAAACAATTGCATCTTTAGTGCGTGTCTATATTACGTACGTATGGGTTTGACAGAGAGACAGACACACACGCACATTATTTTGTAGCAGATACTTACATGTTTTATATCTATATATATCAAAAAAATTATCTACTTTTTTTTTTGTATCGAGTTTATAAATCGGTAAACTATATACAGAGTAAACGAAAATTTGCTTCTTCTAGGCTCTTGATGTGTGGATTCTGAGGTTTAATTGGTGTCTTGGTGCGGTTAATTGTGTTTACACGCACGCACATTATAGTGGAACATTAAACATTAGTATTAAACAGGGCACATGAAATTTTAAATCTTTTTTGACTAAAACATGTTATTTAGTGGTTAATATCATTACTACGACAAGATTCAATATAAATTCATTAAAATGCATGTTGTTGGACAATTTATGTGTTACATGTGTTAGGGTCGTTTGGTTTAATTTCGGTATGGTGAATGAATGTGCAGACAATTTCTGATGGGTTTGAAGAAATATGGAAAAGGCGATTGGAGAAACATAGCTCGCAACTTCGTGACCACACGAACGCCGACGCAAGTCGCGAGTCACGCTCAGAAGTATTTCATAAGGCAAGTCAACGGTGGCAAAGACAAACGCCGATCAAGCATCCACGATATCACCACCGTCAACATCCCCGACTCTCCTGACGCTGCAGCGGCAGATAACGCAACCGCAAACGCACCGTGCTCGCCGCCGTCAGTAGGAGGAAGCCAGCAAGAGGCGTCGGAGTGGGAAGGTCAACCGCTGTACGATGAAACAGCGGCTGCGTTTTACAATCAAAACGCGTTTTCGGAAACGCTACTTGGAATGTCCTCAACGCCGTACATGGCAAAACTGCAGGAGCAGAGTTTTCTGAACGCATCGCAATTCGAATCGTACAATGCGTATCTCCAAATGTAGCACACAAGGTGAAGATCTCGGAGAAGCTACGAGTTAATAATCTTTAATAAATTTTTTCACTCTTTTTGTTTTCTTGCTCCGCGTGCATATACAACAAAAAATAGCTGCTTTTTTATTCTCGATATTTTTTTTGATTCCCCTCTATTTTCGGTGTTGATTCCACGAGGTTTTTTCGGCAAATTAATTAGGTTTTTGTTATTTTAATTACTGAGTGATTAACTTTGCTTTTCATGTTTGTGTAATTTGGAACTCCTGAGCTCAAATTACTTATCGTAATTTATGTTGTCATGTAGGCTTTTATTACAATTTTTCCCTTATTGGTGGATTTTTCTATTAATAAATAATAATTTTGTTCACTTTGTTAGATATTTTGCAACTTTCCCTTTGCTTTTTTTTATCCATTTTTTTCAGTTTTACCAATATAATGCGAAGGTCAAAGTCTTTCAAGTCTTTTTGTGTTGCATATTTTGCCTTATAGCATATTGTTTCTTTTCTTTCGAACCGCAGTTTTATGATAAAATTTTTATCCTTTATCTAATAAAGATGACCAAAAAAAAAAAATCTTTCAAATCTCAGTGTGAAGGTTGGGGACTACAAAATATATAGGATGCGTGATATTTAAAATTAAGTAAAGAATCAGTTAAAATAAAGCAGCCGATACTTAAAAAATCAGTTTTAAAATGGGGTGTACTAGTTCAGAATGAAATATATATTGTGAATATGAAGCCAAAAGTATGTAAAGTGTGTTTTCTATTTATCTATTCAAGAAATCTTATAATTTGTTGTGGTGACAAATCTGTAATCAAAGCTTTATCTTCGCAATAGTTTTATTTAAAATGACTGTCTGAAGTTCGAAGTTGACAAGAGAATGAGAATCTACAAAGAGCCTAAAGAAAGACCATAAACAAAAAGCCATAATGATTGATATGCTTTTGTTCCTCAGCAAGTTGGCAATTTTATTTACTCATCTTGGAAAATTACATTTTCATAGTTATTTTTCTTTACTTGTCAAACTAATCTTCTATTTTTTCTTCCCAACCGGACATAGTATTAGATTCAGACGAAAATTACTATTTATTTCAAACTTCAGATATAAGATACTAATTTAAGTTTAACAATGCTATTTTTTATATAAAATGAGGAAATTTTTTAATTAAGAGCAACAGTTTAACACCCATCAAAGGGGCTCGAACCCAAGCAAAGCTGAGGATGACATTTTAGAGGTATCCTCTAGGCTTTGAAATGACTGTCTGATTATTAAATTATAATTTTAGTTTTCAATTACTTAACATCAGAAGCTTTTCAAATTATTGGTGAATTTGTTCTTTAAATTGATGTTTGGGTGGGTTCCATATTGATGCCTTTGGTGAGTAATAAGAGAAGCATCTCCATATAATTGCAGATTTGACTTTGAAGGAAGGCCGTTGATTCCCAATTATTCTAGTCAATCTATTTTGGACTGAATTCTTCTTTTTCCATAATGTTAGATTTAATTCTTTTTCTTTTCCTCCAGTTTAGTCAGTCATAACTTACTTTATTTGCTTCTAAAAGTCATTAAAGTCTCATTGGTTTAGTTTTAAAGTTAGTTGATTAGTCTTGGTTTATTAATGTGTGTGCCAAAAGGTTTAATTGACATAAAGTCATAAAGTGAGTAACATGAAATTATTATATATTTTGTTTTTTTTGGTCTCAAAGCCATAGCACAACCAACTCACCTAGCTCTCATGGGCCTATCATTACATACAAATGAAAAAATATTGGGTACACCACAAGAACACAAAATAACTATAGTTTATGGATCATTTTCTTGTGCTGCACCATCATTTTTGTGGCACAATTTGTACCTATATGTTACAGAGAAATACAACAAGAGATTGAACATGCCCAACACTGACAACACCCAGTAATAATAATCTAACCGGCTCTTGTTTATTGTGTCTTGAAACCATTTGCCTCCGCTTAGTTTGCCAACCACACTAACAAGAGCAATATTGCTCATGATCCCAATCCCACACACGCCCACGTTTAACAGAACCATGTATTGGCTCAACTCTTCAGGTACTGTTTCTTCTATATAAAGCGCAAAGCTGTTTTCGTAGATTCCTGTTATTGACCCGAGAAGAATGTACTGTGGGAGCAGCCAGAAGACACTCATGGGAACGGTTTCATATACTAAACCTTGTGTTCTAACCACTTTGAGTCTCCTCGACTCAATGTGTGCAGCGATGGAGCAACAAAATATCGATAGGATGATGGAGACTGGTATACCATATGGCGTTTTGGTTTGTTTTGTTAATTCAGGTTGGTCAATGCCGTGGCTACTACGTTTTGCAGCCATGACGCATAGTTCTCGTGATCCTAGCCTTGCAGCTTCACTAAAGAGTAAGAGAAGTGGGAGAGGGAGGTTCCATGATCCAAACTTGGAGTCCAAATTGTTTGCTTGTTCGAGGAAGAAAGTGTTACCGAGGGAGAAGAAAATCCCAGAAATGAGAGATGTCACGAACAAAGGAACCGTGCGTATTAAGCTTTTGGTTTTCTCCACTTCTGTCACTCGACAAAGTTTCCATCTGTTTTTCCTCTGTTGTTCCAAAGACTCGGTTTGGAGTATCATCGCAGCTCTGTCCAAGAACCTGAAGTTTGAAAATCAAGAGTTAGGAGTTACATACAAAACAACACAAGAGGTAGACCATGACATGTAGTCTATTGGTTTTTGTTAGTATCGATGTTGTTATAAAACTTAATCTCAAGGTGAAGCAAAATTTAATCAAACCTCAAGGTTGTTGTGTGGGGCTTCAAATCAGGATCACACTCGATATGTTCATAAAGTTGCATTGAGCTGTTTGGGTATCCACAAGACATTTTGGAAGCAGAAGCCGCAAAGACTCGGAAAACTGTTGTCAAAGAGCTCCCACCTGGTTTTTCACGTTTGTATGAACACGCACCGGACAGAAATATCAGCATTGCGAATACCTCACAGCCCGCGGGGATCGCGAATCTTACAAACCATGGACTTATCTGAGGAATAGCAATAGCAGCAAGTAACGGAAACACAAAATTCCCAACATTTCCAATGACAAAGCTAATGAGCAATTTGGTATTATTTCCCTTGTTCCCACCGTTTTCGATTTGGTCTTCTGTAAAAACTCCTAAAGAGATTGACCGTCCAAATATACCAAAGGATATAACTGTTAGCGCTACGTAGAACAGCCCCTTTTGTCCTGCACCAGATAGTATTGTTGAAGCTGACACTGCCAAGAACCCAAAACCCTGTACAGAGAGTATAAGTTTAACTTCTAAGCAAAGACTAAAACCATACTACGAAACCAAAGCTATAATGGAGATCAAGATCTTACGAAACTAAAGGCTAAATTAGAGAGGCAAAGCATCCAAAAGTGTCCGATAAATGCATCAACTAGGAATTGCATAACAAGATGACCAACAGCTGATACACCAGCAAACACATTCACAATTGCAGCTGCGTCTGTGAACTTCAGCTTCATCTCGTTCGTCAAGTATAGCATCAACATCCACAGGGTAAACCACGCAACAGTAAAAGCCCACGAAAGCACTGACAAGAGAATAAACA
Organism: Cardamine resedifolia; assembly: GCA_014578085.1. NCBI lineage: Eukaryota > Viridiplantae > Streptophyta > Magnoliopsida > Brassicales > Brassicaceae > Cardamine > Cardamine resedifolia. Next base: position 52,930 of record VBRH01000273.1, on the reverse strand, counting down.
TAATGATCTTACAAATTTATAAAACATGCTCAAGAATTGACTAGAAATGATCAATGGAGCTAGAATAATCTTGGTGAAAGATGGAATGTGCTTCTCCATTAATGAATTCTATCACAAAGAAGAAATCACATCTTAACTCACCAATGACTCGCAGAAAAGACGCCATTTTCTTCTCATGTGGAAACAAAATCAATATGACTAACAATGCCAACAACACACAACTCTTTCAGCTTTTTACAAGTAAAAACTCAAATCAATGAAATCAAGATTTGAAGGTACTGATCAAAGTTGACGAAAATTGAGCACAAGGCCAATGGAGGCATAGACGTGCTTGTATATTCCAAATAAATTTAAGAGACCGGCTTAAATATTCTTATCATTCTCTGTTAATTAGTCACAACCAACAAGGCTGGTTTTATTGATAACGTTATTTAATATACAGAAATTTGAAGATAAACTAACAATTTTGTAGGAGACTAGGACTTTTGCCAGTTCATAACAAGCTATAGTTATTAGTTAACACATACTTGACGGCCAAACAAAAATCAATTAAAAAAAAAAAATAGACAAAATGTACAATAGTTCATATAATTTTTTTTTACAATAGTTTCTTCTGGCCCTGGGAACAAGAAAAAGGTCGAAATATATCTCAGTATCACCAATCAAACCCTACGAATATGAACATCGTTTGATCACCCGAACTCAAACGTACATATCAAGTATGATCTCACGTCAAACGTAATAAAAAAAAAAATCCATGCCACACGGCGATGGAGGAAGTGGATATATAGAGTCTCGCCAACCTCGGCCACCGCATCTCTTATGGCCTACGAGGAGAAGTAGTAAAAACGATAAAACGCAAAGAGTAGCGCCGGTGAAACGAACGGCAATGAGCGCACCGACGATCCTATCTAAGCGTGTATGATTTTGTGGGTTAAAATAGGTTTACTGGGCCTTCAAGCCCAATATAGACCCAATATTGACAACTCTTAATAGATCATAAACAAAATAAACAACTACGAAAAAGTCATGGCAGTAAAGTAGTAAATACATGCAACAAATAAATAGTTATATAAACAACTGATATTTTTCTGCATGAACAAAATAATTTTGTTTATAATTTTTTTAGTGATAAAAAATAAAATTCTAATAAGCATTCATGTAATTTTACTAGCTCTAACGTTATGTGAAATCAGTACTACTTTTTTTTTACTTGTTTTAATGAACATTTAACGCGTTACTAGTTACTACATCCATGACCATGTGATCCGCAATTGTTCCATCACATCGAAAGATAATAAAGATAGTAAAGAAAGATTAAGTAAAACCAAAAAAAAAAAAAAAAGTTAATTAAGATCGGAAACTTATTGGATCGATCCAATTGGGTTTGCCTTGCAAAAAAAATTGGGGGAATGAATATACGGATAAAGGAGAGTTTACTATGATATTATCAAAGCCAAAGTTTGTTCAAATATTTAAGACGCTGCCTAAGTAGATACCTTCGTATGAAATTTAATGGCCGAGTCAAAATCAAATCATTTTAGTAGACCCAACATTTGACATAGATATTGATTATCTATTCATTGTTCCATTTGTGGATCTAGCAACTTAATATCTAATATGGAACCCTCTATTAACTAGAAGTACTTGCATTAACATTCAAATTGATATGACCTAAATATCGAACTAGCTAGTGATCCACCTTACTAGATTGGTTGTTTAAATTGATATCCGTTGTCGTGGTAGACTAATGAGATATCGATATCAACAACCTGTATCAGACTGTAGACAACGGAACTCTTTGTACACACAACAGTAGTGTCAATTTAGACTTCATTTAATTAATTTTTTTTAATAGTTTATCAAATTAGAAAACGGATTTTTTTTTTTTAATTTGGGTTTTGTTGTTTAGTAATTGTAAGCAGCAACAAAAGCAAAACAAAATCTAAGAAAAATCAATTTATTTTTCAAACCTTAATTTCTATCTAAGTATAACTTTTTTATAACTGCTAAATGTAGAATTTTTTAGAAAAAGTGAATTAAAAAACAAGGTAAAAAACATAACTAAATAATTTTATATCAGTTCCTATGTATTCTGTAAGCTTTAGAATAGATAAAATCGAAAAATCTAATATATCCCAAAAAGCAAAAAATCAACTTTGTGAATTGTGATCCTAATTAAAAATGGATCTAACATGTATGCAACTTTGTGGTGTTTGTGAATCCCCCTATTAAATATGAACATATTTGTTTATTTGAATATATTTTTAATCTATAGAAAAAGTGTGAAAACAACATTTTTGGGAGACATATGAAATATATTACTTCCTCGGTTTCATAATATAAGATGTTTTAGAGGTTTTTTGTGTTTAAAATATAAGATGTTTTCATATTTCTATATAACTTTTTATTTTATTGAATATTGTGTGAACAATAGTATTATGCAGTTTTTTAATGATTGGTTAAATTATTTTTGTTTATATATTAAATAAAAAATTTAGAACAAAAGTAATATTTTTAATATACGTGTTTTAGTTAAAACATCTTATATTATGAAACGGACGGAGTATCTTGAAATGTATAGATAATTTTTGAATTCATTGCATTGCTGTATATTCCTGACATGATCATGATCAGGTACATTAGCTACAATATAAATATATTTTTTTTTAAAGTAAATTTAATTTGATCTTTAATGGTTATGATATTACATTCAGACGTACATTTGATGTTTACTGGTTAGGACTTATAAACATTATACATTCATATGATACGTACGTAGTATCATCTCACATACCGCGCGTCATAGTAAAAAAAAACAAACTATCTCCACTTTCACCGACACGTTTTATAAGATTTGTAACAAATAATATATACAACCATACGTACCATAGTACCGCGTTTGTTTTGTTTCTTAAACCGTTATTGTACTAAAAGTAAAACTTGAAGAAACGTTCATTGAACAGAGAAGATAAAAGAAACAAAAACAAAACAAAAACAAACATAATTATCAATTCTTTGCCCCTTAAATAAAAATAATTAACAATCCAAATGAAAAGATACCAATCTTTGTTTTATTTCTTCGTTTTCTCCTTTCTCCAAATCAATAAATCACGTCTTCTCCTTCTTCACCGGAACCCTACCGTCGGTACCAGCAAGCATTGCATACTTATCCTTTCTTGTGAAATTGGTGCACTCAAAACCTAAGGTTCCTGCCAAAACCCTCTGTATGTAATTGGCCACCTCTATCGGCGATTTCCCTCCTTTACACGTCAGCTCAGCCGGAAGCTGTTTGAGGAACGTGATCTCAAACCTCGGAATCGGGTTCATGAACGCGAAGTAAGGATCAAGAAGCTTGTAGCCACGTGTACTAGTACCATTGAACATGCTCTGTTTCGTGTTGATCGCCACGGGAACGATCCGGTCCGTGAGCTCAGCAAAGAGAGCGCTAAACCGGAGAAGGAAAGGCTCACGACACGTGGTTCCCTCAGGACAGATCACAAGATCCCCTTCCTGCAAAAGACGCTTAATGTTCGCTGCGTCTTTCTCACGTTGACGAGTCAACGCAACGGCTTTGATTGGGGAGATTAGCTCAGAGAATTTGCTGATGCTGTAAGTGACACAACTGATTTTCCGACCGAGCGCGACAGCTGTCACCACTGGGTCGAGAACGGTTCGGTGGTTGCAGACCAAGAGGTGGCCTGGTTGGCCGGGTTTTGGAGGCGGAGGAGGGTGACCATTGACGATTAGCTTGATGCCTGTGAGCTTGTAGTTGTAACGGGCGATGCGTTCGGGTAACGGAATATTCGTGTAGACACGGATAAGAGAGATGATGAAACCGACGGGAAGCCAAAGGAGAGTTAACAGAGCAACTAACGGCGTTGGGCGTTGAACTAATCTGCCTTCGTGGAATATTATGGGGCTTAAGAGTCTGTTTCTTGCTAATGGTTCGCATTTCGTACGTGGCACCATGTAACCCTCCTGCAAACAGTAATAAAAAACATTATATATTAGTGCATTAAGTTAATATGTTTTTTTATCAAAAAAAAAAAGTTACTATGTTTTAGAGCACAAAGTGGTTGTGAGTTTTACGTAATTATTTTCGTATCATGCATTTTTCATTTTTTTCTAACTCTATAGGATTGACACCAAAGTAGTCACGAGAGATACATGTGTACTATTCAAGTTTATTAAATGGCTAGAGTGACATGTATGTAGATAACATATGTATATATACTAGTAATTTCTAAAGATAATTTATTATAAGTTTATGCAATGAAAGGAGAATGAAAAAGAACAAAAATAAGAAGAGCATGGCTTTTACATGATGAAAATCTATAAACGGTGATTCGTGTATGAAGAACCTAAGTTATCATTTTATCATAGAGTCCCCAAATCAGTTGAAAGGTTCCATAAAACCAAAAATTGTTATTATTAACCAAATTTTTTAATTATTTTAACTGAAGAAGTTATTATTTTTTAACCAAAAAGGTATTGGTTTATCAGAGTTTCCAAATTCTCTTGAAAGGTTCAACAAAAACTATAAATAAATAGTTGCATAAGAAAGTCGAAGTAAATAAAAAAATGTCATTTAGGTAGACATGAAAGTTACTAGCTATGACTTTTTTTTATTTGGGAAAAGCATTTAATTGGGTATTGTTTCTCTAAATAAAATAACATGTTACTTAGAATAAAACATTATGCTATTTAATAAGAAAACTATTATTTAGAAAATAACATCCTTTTTTGTTTTTTTTCCCCAAAAATATTTGTATCTTTCATACTTATGTACCTAATTTTATCGTCTCTTACTGCTACGCGTTGAGAAAAAGGGGGATAAAATATGATTGGCCAAAATTATTAGGAAGGGTAAGGTAGTAAACACCGTGGGACAACACAATAATTGTTATACCAAAGAAGCTGCACGAACGTACAAGTTCCAGAGACACATAGTTTATATACTCATTACGTCGTCTATATTATTTAATGTAGTTAGTAAGAAAAAAAAGATTTGGAAAACAACGTACTGAAAAGAAAAAGAGAGATGAAAATGACGGAAATAACCTTGCAGATGGACATGAAATCGTGGTCCGTCTTACTATCGCCAAGCCCCAAATCAGGTAAATCACATGCAACGCCACCAAACTCTCTCAAAACGGCGTCACGTTTGTGCTCACTGACGAGAACACCGGGTTTTCTAGCGAACCCAGTGGCCCGACCCGATTTAGAGACCTCTAGCTCTGTTCCAAGAACTTTATCGGCTCCTAGGAATGTCTTTGCGAACGGCTCGACCATGATTCGAGGACTCGCCGTCACTATGTACCGTTTCCCAAACGTGTTGAAGATACGCCACGTGTCAGGCCTCACGTCCTCCGCGTAGAACCTCGGGAGGACGGAACGGACGACGAGCTCGACGTCTCGAATCTTGAGACCCGCGAAGGTGATAAAGACGAAGACATTGATGGCTAAAGTCTCCGAGACGGAGAGGTACGTGAGATAAACGAACGGTACGGACGCGAGTAGGAACAACGCTCGGAACAAGCTTCCTGCCTCGAGGGCCACGAGGAAATAATAAGGGAATGCGCTACGAGAGATCAGTAGTGTCCCGTCAAGATCGGCGGCCACGGTCTGGTTCGACCGATCCTTAGTTTCGCAACTTGATATCGGTTC
>VBRH01000273.1:8973-24277 GCA_014578085.1 Cardamine resedifolia | reverse complement strand
GAATTATTTTTTTATTGATATTTAACAAAAAATTTAGAGATTTCAACACGAAAAATAAAATTTTTATATATTTAAAATTATGTTTATTTTTACTACGTTTGTTTAGAATCCCATTTTGTTTTTGTTTATGGACTTCCGATTTTTCATATCCGACCATGTATATAACTAAAGACAAACTACTAATGAGAACACTGAGCAAGCAAGTTGCTTACTTAGAAACGAAGGTTGTCATACTAATATTCAGTCTACGTGAGAATTCGTACAATGCACATCAATATTATATCTTTTAAAATAAATTGAAAAGAATATCATACTACTTGTACATCCAATTTTATTATCAAGCTATTTACTAATATAACTCATTAAAATATCAAAATTGTAAAAATTCATTAGACCAGTATATATTAGTATCTACCTACCTTTGACCTTTAGGATAAAGCATCCCTAATTGTGTTTTTTTCTTCTCTAGAAAATAACACATGTATCCAGGAATGGCATTGTAGAAAAAAGTGATTTACATTATCATTTCATCAAATTAATTGAGATTACATATGAATTGATTGTAAATGTTCAGATATTCTAAATTTTAACAAAAAATAAAGTTCAGATATTGTTAAATGATCTATGTTAGTTCTCAAACATGAAAAGGAGAAATTTCTAGTTTCATCATGATTGTATTCCATTCCAACTATATGTGTATTATATGAATTTTTTAAAAACTAATAGTATGATATATTTGGTATGCCGTAGTATCCAATTATTTCTTAGATTGGCAATGAGTATTTTGCAAATTCATCACTGAAAACATGAGCCTGTGGTCGATGATGAAATGTCTTAAACTTGTCTGACCATCATCTTTTCGAATTCCCTTGACCGTGATTGTAGTATAAATTTAAACACATCAGCCTTAATTTAAATCATTTTTTTGGTATAACATTTAAAGACCTATTTATATTTATTTTTGTTGTACCTTGTGGTGAACCCATTTCCGTTGTACAAGCTTAAAGAAAATAAAATAAGATCAACAAAGGTCTCAGATAATTTTAAAATTTTAAACTGATAAAACGGTTTATTTAAACAAAAATAAGATATACTAGTATTTTATATTTTTAAGTAGGATTTAAAAAAAAAACAAATCGCGTAGCTAAGATCTTTATCAGCATAAGCATGCCTCTGCCAATATACTCTCGTATAACCTGATTAGTCTATAGCTAAATTTCTCGAAAAAAAAACTCTTATAATTTAGTAGTTGATCATATAATTAAACCTTTTTTTGTAACTGATCACATGATTACGTTTTTTTCTTCAAAAAATTGATGGTGCAAACTTTAAAACATGCAGTAGTTTTTGGAACCGTGTGAAATTGTGGAGTAGTATATAATTAAGAAGTATCTAAATCTAGATAGCTGTTGAAAAAAGTTTAGAGATACCTAATATGTTGTCTATAAGTCAATAGCTCGTCAACTTTAATTTGGTGTATGGAGTACTATATCTTTTTGGTCATCATATCTTAAATTATTTCAATTAATGACACAACTAATTAATTAAAAAAAAAAAATTGTATTATGTACTTCTTCAATACAATTATGTAGTTTGAAGCCATATGGCATAAGAAATTAATTTATATTTATTTGTATGTGTGTGGTAGAAGCCGGAAATCGTGGATGTCACACATTAGTTATTAATGCGAAAACGTAAAAAAAAAAAGTGAGATGCTACCGTTACCTAAAAAAATGTTAATGGTGTGATTATACAGCAGCTGTTTAATCTCTTTTATTTTTATATTTTTAAAAAATATACTACTAATTAAAAAAAAAGAAATGAAGAGAAGTAAAAAAACAAAAAAGTAGAGATAGATTGGTATATAAAAAGAAGAGGGGGTGAAGCCCGAAGCATCTTATAGTATTTTTAGCTTCATTCCTTCTTTTGTTCAGATCAAAGTTTCTTCTTCCTTCTCTCCTTAACCCAACACTCTCTCTCTCTACTTCTCCTCTGCCATTTTCTGGGTTTTCCTTATATACTCTGTTTCTAAAAGACAGAAGAGAGACTAAGAGATTTTGAGAAAAAAGTGAAAAAGAAGAACAAGTGAGAAGTACTTAGAGGACAAAACCAGTGTTGTGTCTTTGTTGCTTCTGATTCGTTCTCATCTTCTTCTTCTCTAAAAGAAGAAACGTAAGTCATTCTCTCTGTTTTTCTTTTAACTAAAGAAGAGAAAAACGTGACACTCTTGCTTTAGCTGAAGATTCTCTTTCCTTATGTTTTATTTTTCTCATCTTAAAAAATCTGAGATCTCTCTTCACTCTCCATGCTCTGTTTTTCAAAACTCTGTTTTCACTTAGTTAGTTGCTACTACTTCTCTTAAAAAACGCGGTTACTGACCAAAACGCCGTCTTCTTTTTTTCAGATCTAGAGACCCAAAAAAAATGTCGGAAGGAGTAGAAGCAATAGTGGCGAATGACAACGGAACAGATCAGATAAACGGAAACAGAACCGGAAAAGATAACGAAGACCACGACGGTAGCTCCGGCGGTTCTAATCTAAGCAATTTCCTCTGGCACGGTGGCTCTGTTTGGGACGCTTGGTTCAGCTGCGCATCTAACCAGGTTCTTTAAAAAAAAAAAAACTTCAAACTTTATCAAAGATTTCACAATTTCGAATCATAAAAATTCTAAAAAGATCTGATTTTTAACTTATTTTTTCAGGTGGCGCAAGTGCTATTAACGTTACCATACTCGTTCAGTCAATTAGGAATGTTATCAGGAATAGTTCTTCAGATCTTCTATGGACTACTTGGAAGCTGGACTGCTTATCTCATCAGTGTTCTTTACGTTGAGTACAGAGCTCGTAAAGAGAAAGAAGGCAAAAGCTTCAAAAACCACGTTATTCAGGTTTCTTCTTCTCCAACTAAACTCTCTAATTAATATTATCATCACTAATTGTGTGAACTTTTTCTCTAATCTTGATTAACAAATCAGTGGTTCGAAGTACTCGATGGATTACTTGGTACATACTGGAAAGCAGTAGGACTCGCATTTAATTGCACTTTCCTCTTGTTTGGATCTGTTATCCAACTCATTGCTTGTGCCAGGTCTGTTCTTTAAATTTAAACTTTAATCTCTTTTTTAATTATGAAAAATTATTAATGAATAAATGATTGGTTTTGCAGTAACATTTACTACATAAACGATCATTTGGACAAGAGAACATGGACTTATATATTTGGCGCGTGTTGTGCAACCACTGTGTTTATACCATCGTTTCATAATTACCGTATTTGGTCATTCCTCGGCTTGGGTATGACTACTTACACTGCTTGGTACTTAGCCATTGCCTCCATCATCCACGGCCAGGTATATATTTATTTATTTATTTCACAGAAAATATATTGTAAACTGTCGTTTTCATTTTTTATATGCTTTCCAATGAGGTGACAGTATATGCCTTAATTGAAAAGAAAAGAAAAAAATTCGTATTTCTCTTTAAGATCAGGGAAAAGGAATTGAATTATTCCGTGCATCTGAACCAAAATTTGTTTTTATTTATTTATAAACTTTTTGATTAAAAGTGTAGGACTAGACAAAATTAGCACTGTTTAATAATATTCTCCTAATCTGAATTTTTTTGTTGTTGTTGGTAAATATTGAAATTAGACGGAAGGTGTGAAACATTCAGGTCCAACAAAGCTAGTACTTTATTTTACCGGTGCGACCAATATTTTGTATACCTTTGGTGGTCACGCGGTTACTGTGTAAGTCACTCTTATGTATTTCTTTTCATTACTAAATTAATGGTTATCATAATCTATCAATAAATTCTGTCAGATATAGTTGAATAAGAGTATTATTTAAGTTAAAGATAAATGGCAGAAAAGTATGATAAAAATTGGTGTGATATTATTAAATTTTTGGGTGCTGTATCGTTTCTTCGCCGCTTCTATTGCAGCTTTTGCCGGCAAATAAGGTGTAACTATTATTACAGTCATGATGATTATCATTATTATTATTTTTTTTCGATCCTTAAAATAGTACTAATAAAGTATTTTATAAAACTTTTTTTTAAAAACTAATTACTCCATTATTCCTATCCCATAAAGAATAACAAACACTATTGCTACCAAAGCTGAAAGCACTTACTACTAGTAATAGATCGCCTCTGTGAAATGTCAAATACACCCTTCAATTGCCTTAATGATTGTGGTGAATCATATCTTTTACTTATTTGAATTAGGAGTATAATTATGAATATTATTAACAGTAACTTTAATTTGCAGTGAGATAATGCATGCGATGTGGAAACCACAGAAGTTTAAGTACATTTACTTGATGGCGACGTTATATGTCTTCACACTAACGATTCCGTCAGCTTCCGCCGTTTACTGGGCCTTCGGAGACGCCCTTCTCGACCATTCCAACGCTTTTGCTCTTCTTCCCAAGAACGCGTGGCGAGACGCCGCTGTTATCCTCATGCTCATTCACCAGGTAATACATAAACAACATGTTTTACTTTCTCATTTACTAGTAAAATTTTGATCATGAGGTTTTAATGCAATGTGATAATGCAGTTTATAACGTTCGGATTCGCATGTACACCATTGTACTTTGTGTGGGAGAAAGTGATAGGGATGCATGACACTAAGAGCATTTGCTTGAGGGCTTTAGCTAGATTGCCTGTGGTTATACCGATTTGGTTCTTAGCTATTATTTTCCCATTCTTCGGTCCCATCAATTCCGCGGTTGGCGCTCTTCTCGTTAGTTTCACCGTCTATATCATCCCTTCCCTTGCCCACATGCTCACTTACCGATCTGCCTCCGCTCGTCAGGTATACATTTTACTTATCCAACTCAAACTTAACCTTAACATTGGTTTAGAATTATAAATAATCAACTTGAACAAATATTACCAATTATATAACGAAGGGTCGGTGGAGGAATATTATATTTAGTGTTTGAGACTGTGTGGTTGAGGTAGGGTTGTGAAATTGGAGGGTATAAACGTAATTTAAAAGAAAGATGGGGTTCAGTGTTCCGTATCTTACGGAAGATATGATCATCATCCACATTCCTTATTTGAGTTGGTTTCAGCTCATTCTTAATACGTTTATAATCAAATATAATAAAATTTGTGGTTAGGTTAGTATTGGTAATTGACCAAGAATTTTTTTTCTTTTTTTTTTTTTCCTTTTTGAAACTTGTTTATATGATACTATTAACATAAGAAAAAAAAGTAGAAGAAAAAGGGATATTTTGGGAGGAAAATAAGGGAGAGGAATAGGTAAGAGTCATAATCAGAAATGAAAAGGAGCTGTACAATAGGGACTCTGTGCCTAACATTAATCTAAAGTGAGAGTCTTAATATGACAAATCACAATCAGATCTCTCTCTCTCTATATATATCATGGGTCAACAAAGCTTTGGCCTTTTTTGTCCATTACCATACGACAATAATTACAAAACACACACTCTTTCTCTCTCTGAATGGTTCTTGATTTTTTTTGGATGGTTCTTGTAGAATGCGGCGGAGAAGCCACCGTTCTTCTTACCGAGCTGGACGGCGATGTACGTGTTGAATGCTTTCGTGGTGGTTTGGGTTCTTATAGTCGGATTCGGGTTTGGTGGATGGGCTAGTGTAACCAACTTTGTTCGTCAAGTTGACACTTTTGGTCTCTTTGCTAAGTGTTACCAATGTAAACCAGTGGTTCCAGCTGCAGCCGCTGCACATGCTCCGGTCTCGGGGTTGCACCACCTCCTTTGAGTGATCGAGCTAGGGGTCTAAAATTAATGCTTTTGTGGAGGTTCTTAAAATTATTTGTTTGTGTTTTGTGTTCGTATACGTGAAGGGAGTAAAAAGTCACCAAAATAGTGTACTTTTTTACACATCCCTTTAAATGCGTGCTAAGCTCTTAATTTTTTATTTTCCTTTTGGGGTTTTGTATTTTTATTTTCACTCCTTAGTTTTTTTTATGTTGAATAGTCGATAATATTGTAGTGTGTGATTTCTTAATTTGGTATTTGCTTAAAACAATAGGCTAAGAAATGTATTATCGTCTTCTCTTCTTTCACTTTGCTTTTTAGTAACACAGAACAATCCTTTTACTTAATATTTTCTTGCTATTTTTTTAACATTCATACGGGTTCAAACCACTAAACTACTAGTAAATCAATGCCTTGATATATTTAGCCAAAATAAGAAGCAAATTAACAGTTAAGTTTTGAATTCTAGTTTGATTTTATAATATTTAAATCAAAATGTATATAAATTTTTTTAAACAAGGTTTACGAAAAAAATATTAGTATAAAACGATATTTTATTTGAGAGTTTAATTGAATGGCAAATAAAGGCAAGAGCGGGTTTAAAAATGGGAACATGGACAAGTTACTTGTACCGACGGAGCCGGTAATTCCTTAGGGCCACATGGGTGTGGGGGAGAGGTCGCACGTGGCATATTCGTGTCAGTCACGTGCCATTATTTACTTCTCACTCTTGTCTCTGATCAAAGAATGGATCAGAGGACCGTTCTTGTCTCTCTTATTAAATATGGCATGTGTTCATACTCAATCCTTCACCTTATCATATGCTCTGGTTTCACATGTACTTTGGAAAAAAAAATATATATATATATAGACGAATTATTAACTAAATATTCTCGTTTGAATCCAGAGATGATTCCTGTACTTTCCATCTGACTTTTTTTTCTTTTTCTTTTGGTTAAAAATAAATAAAGAACTTTACAAAAAATGTTTCTTCTAATAGCATATAATGGTTTTAGAAAAAGATGTGAATTTGAGTCATACTCATATATATGTGAAATGTGGAGTAGGACCCGCAACGAAGGGTGAAGTAACGGTGGCTAGTCAGTAAGTGGGTCAAATAGTCAAATGTCAATAACTATGTGGCTAGACTCGTCTTTAATTTGTTCTGATTTAGGCCATGTGAGTTTTGAGACAAATGTTTTTTTCTTTTTCTTTTTGTTATACAGAGACCTTTTTTTTTTTAATAGTGGAAAATATGGACTATCTGGACTAAAGAAATTGGCTAACATGGATAAAATCAAATCTAGTATTTGATATTAGTTTTAGACAAATTCAATCATGTGTTTACATAATACTTGCCATCTTTCTCTCATTGGCCTCGATCCACTATATATCATCCAAATAACCCAAAAATAAGAAGAGGTTGATATGAAGGGTAAGTGAAGTGGTTTTATGAATTTGCAACAACATTCACCATGAAGACTGTGTTCCTACTAGGTGAAGAATCAGATTTATGACCATGGGATAATAAGATCCAATCCAATTGATAGATGGAAATCGACTCGAAGATCTTCCAAATTGCCCGGGTAGTCTGAGATATCTTGATATTTAGTTTCTTTCTCTCCCAAACACAATCTAAGACAATGTTTGGATACTTGATGAATAAGGGACAAGAATTGTATATTTCTGAACACGAGACAGAACATTGACTTATCATGTCCAGTATCTGAAATACATTAGAAGAAACACACCTTTGTTCATGGCCTTAAAGATGACATAAGACAAAGGTGCATGAGACTCACTCAGATGGAAAGGAAGTGAATCTAGTCAAATTCTCTTGCTCTTGTTGGATTTGATCTTGAGAAGCTATGTGAGCTACACGAGGCTTAGGGAACAAGAGCTTCAGGCGAAATGCATCCATCCCATTCAAGTAATAATGGTATAGCCTTTTGGCTCTTATGAATCCGAGTCTCCCGTATAGAGCCAATGCTCCTTTGTTACTCACTTCTGCCTCCAGAGTTACCTTCAATCATACATGTTTTCATTAATTTGAATGCCTAATCACACAACCGTACTCTCGTATTGTAAGCAGACTTTGAATATAAGGAACTTTGAAGAGAAAATGCCACTCATGTGATTCTTTTTTTTGCAATCTAGACTTGCTACTCAAATTATCACAGTTAAGAGATCACAGATACAACAGAAAATGACATGCCGAATATACTATTAGGAAGTGGGAGACAGGGATTTCTGACATCAAATTACCATTTCAGTTACATACCAATGCATATGATTATAAGGAATCATGGATTAGGATTACATACAAGACTTATATAACTAATGTATACTAAGGGATTGACTAGGATTTCTGATTTCCAACTGCAACATCAGTTACATAACACAGTACGAAGGGGTCTATACGAATATTAATTGGTTTCAAATTTTAGGAATACAATTAACTACTACTCTTATAGGTGAAACCAAACTTCCAAACTCAGTGATCTTTATGTTATATAGCTAAACAAAGGTACACTTGTTCTGATTAAATGCAGCTATCCTCACCTCTTAATTCTAGTATGATAAAAAGAAGGCAATCTTTGAGGACATGTAATGGATTTATAACCTTCTCAGAGAAGAAGGTTCATAATGTCTTAACCACAATTCTACTACCGAGTAAGTATATCACACTAGAGCCACCAAATATCTAAGTTCTCAATAGAGGAGAATAAAGAGAGAACTGAAAATACAGGAGTAGCATACCTCTTCACAGCCTGATTCCATCATCACTTTTATCGATCTTGTGACAAGCTCCGTGGCTTAAACCAAAATGAAAAGTTAGCACACAAAAATATCCAAACTTAAGAGAAGCATGGCTTTGCAGTGGATCAAACACCATAAAAATCACAGGAACTTCAGTTATCACTACTCCCGCAATCAATCTAATTCTATAAGAAGTTAGGGGGCATTAGCATTACCTATGCCCCGGCCACGATATGGTTTAATCACAACCAACATGGCTATATAGCCTCTTAAGGTCTGCCGATGATCCCCCATCTTACAGACTACGGTTCCTATGCATTTACCTCTGTGAAAGGCCTATTCGAAAAAGCTACTCATCAATCCATCAAAACATAAATAATACAAGAGGTAAACAACGATTATCGAAAGCGGAGTATCAAAAATACCATGAAGCATAGCTGTGGCCAGAGGTAGACGAAGTACCGATAAGTAAAGATGGAGTAAGGTTCACTAAGTTCTTGGTCGACTAAAGACATAATCAACGGAAGGTGATGCTCACCAGCATAATTCATGTACTCAATCTCATCCTCATCAAATTCCTCTTTCTTTTCCATCCTTTACTGTTTTCACTGAAAAAAGTAATTTAGATGCCATAATGTACACTTCCAAAGAGAAAGATTAAGACTTTACTAAAAAGTTAGAGAAGATTAAACTAAAGCATTATCTGGGAACTAAATTAAGTTGAAAATTATAACTTTTGTGTGTTTCATGGCAAACTCAAAAAGCAAATAACGATTGCTCAATCAAACAGCTGAAGCAGAATCTATAACAGTAAATCAAACGAATTTGGATAAAGTGAATTATAAAGGAGTTGAGATTTCAGATAGAAGAGAGCATACCGATTTATTGCGATTACAGTTCTGAGATTGGGATTAGTAAGAATCCTGTGTAGCATAAAAGGAAAAATCAATACAGATTTAAATACCAAGTGATAAGATAATTAAAAAGAGATGGGATTATCAAAATCGAATCTTTTCAGAAGCCAAGATCAATTTGGATGATTAAATACTTACCAGGAGTTTTAAGCTTAATGAAATTCGAAGATCAAATTGAGATTGGTTAATGTCTGAAGAAGCTAGCTAAGTCTACACAGAGAAGAAGAAAGAAGAAGAAGGTTGATGACACGTGACAAGCGTGTAGGGTTTTTAGAATGGACTTGGGCTTAACATAAAGCCCAAGTAAAATAATTATTAAAATTCAAAGCCCAAATATGCAAAAAAATAATTATCTAAAAGCCTATCCTAAAATCATTTCCACTTCAGCTACCTTATCTTCCTCAAAAACACATTCGAAAACAGAACAACGGCGATGGCGTCGCTTCTACTCGGAGCTCCTCCGCGAGTCACCATCGTCGCATTACCTTCTTCACGGTTATCATCATCTCAGTCAGAAACTGTCGGTCTTTCTCTCTCCTGCTTCACACCTCAATTCACTCTCTCCACTTCATCATCCAGCTCAATTCCACTCGGTAATCTCTCTATTTCTCTCCTCGAGCACATACTCTCTCTTAAACTCGTTAAAGGCGTGATTTTTTTCCGGTGTGACCAGTGTACTGTGGTCGAGGTGACCGCAAAACAGCTAAAGGAAAGCGTTTCAATCACTCTTTTGGTAATGTAAGTATAAAAATCTCTCTTTTCGATTCGTAATTTTAGTTGCGATTTCGAAATTTTGGTTTGAATTTTTGGATTTAATGTGGAGCAGGCGAGGCCACGAAACAAGAATAAAGGAAGAGGGCCGGAGAGAGTACCAGTCCCTCCAGCACCACCGAGGAAAGATAAGTTTGAGAACGACGAGAAGATCAAAATCGACATTGACGAGTCTCTCTTCTCTAATTAGAAAATGAGATTCTTCACTATCTTGTTTCACTGTAATTTTAATTTTATTAGAAAGCTTTGATGCTACGACTCTTTTGTTGTTAAACATCTTCCTTCTATGAAAGTTTGCTTCTTTCTAAATCAATTTCAAAATTTTATGTGAAAAGTAATGAGTTTATAAAGAAAACGAAGAACGAGAATCTATATATGTAAACACATGAATGAATGAATGAATCTTTTGTCTCTGTTTGGATCTTTTAAATGTGAGAATATGTGATGTTTCCGCAGACTGTGCAGTGAGTGGAGATGAGACTGTGCATAACGCTTCCTTCTTCAATCTTAATCTTCCTTGTGACTTTGTTCCATAGATGTATCATGTAACTCTCTTTGCTCATGTCCTGTACTGTCTTCTCTACCCATTTTGCTTCTCTTGTAGTTGCAGGTTTCTTGTAAAGCTTTGGGATTTTGATCCAATTCACTGGATAGAAAGCGTCAGGCGAAAAGATTGTGAGGTTGTATTCAGGTTTGTTTCCTAATCTTTTGATAACTCTAGAGGATAGGTAAGGACTATTGTATCCCCATCTGCTTCCGTCGAAAGTTGTGGAATACTCGTGCAAGAATTCTCGCATAAGCGGATGGTAGATGTCGAAGACCATCACTGCGTTGTTTAGTCTTGTCCATATTTTGGTTTCTGGATCCATACTCTGTGCTCCGATTGCGTTTCTCAGTCCTGTTATATCGTTGAGGAAGATAATGTCTGTGTCTAGATAGACTCCTCCGTATTTGTAGAGCACCGCAAGTCTTGTTAGATCAGAGAGATGCATAAACAAGGGGATAGAACCAGGATCCATGTGGCCACTCTTTAGCCTCTTTAGCCAAGCTTCAGCAGGAGTGTTCTTGACAAGGAACGGTATATCTAAGGTTACAGCAATGAGATTGAAACCTCGATCAAGAAATGGTTTAAGGACTGTGTATCCTTTAGGAGAGTCTAAGGAGTTAGACAAAATCGCCAAGCAAGCACCAGGGTTGGTAGTGAAGAGAGTATCAACAGCTAACATCTCTCTTGGTCCGAAGGAATTTGCTGGAGAAAGCCAAACCATAAAGAACTGAGCAGAGCAATTCTTGTTGTACAACTCCAAAACTCTTCCATGGAATCTCTTGCTCTTGTTAGTTGATTTCAGTATCTCAAGCTCAGGTAGCCTTTTTCTTAGCCAGTTGATTCTCTCCTTCTTGCTAGCTTTAGGAGGAGGTACCAACGGATCTAACTCCTTTTCTTCTTGATCTGAGTCCACAACTGAGACGATACTACTACTATCCATGGGACCATTGGTTATGGGAAGAGGCACGTTTAGATTGAACGGTGGGTTAGTGTCAGAGACAGTAGAGTTTGGAGATTCCATGTAGAGGATATACATTAGTAAAACACTAACCGCGAAGATCGCGAATATCGATAGCTTCCTTGCTCGCATCTTAGAACTCATACTAGGTATTTTTCTTAGCTTAACGTTAGATAGAACGTAGATCATCATAGTTAGTTTTTATAGATATATACTTCAGTTTTTCGATTCCTAATTCTAGAGGGAGTAAAAGTGTTTTTTTTTTTAATTTAATTTTATTATTGCCGGTACTGCAAAAGTTAAATTCATAGAACCAAGTCCGTTTCGGTTTAGGACACCTAGAAAACCGCAAGTCCTGATAGGAATAGAAGTTGGAGTTGCCTTAGGTTGCAAGTAATTTTATTATTTTTATTGCGAGGAATTGAGTCCACCAACCCCTTGATGCCACGTGTAAACAATGATTTGGAAACCCCTTGTCCAATTTTATTAGCGACTCCAAATTTCCAATTACGACTCCTCAAGGGAGATATAAATTTAAGTCAATACCAAGAAACATCAACGTTGAGGCTGACAAGTTAGCGAAACAAGCAAGAATCAATGTCCAATATCATGTTGTAACTTGGATTTCATGATGTATGTTTGTATGTTATATGATCGGACTATGTATAATCTGTGTTTTCTGTTTAATGGAAATTTGGCCGACAAACAAATATTCTGCCTAACAAGTACCAATAATGGACAAAAGGAAACTTGCGGATGGATGTTTCCTTTTTTTTTTTCTAATTATATTTTACTTGTATAACATTCTCAATTTTTTGTTATAAGATTATTTTTAACATACATTTGTCTGATTTGTTATCTAGAGATGTATTATATTCCTCTTAATTCCTCAAAATCTACTCCATTTAAATGTATTTTCTTCTTATTCCTCTAGATGCATTCTTATGTTTCTAAATTCTAACAGTCAACTACCATAAAGCTAGAAAATAGAAATATAGACATCAAGACAAAAGGGAATTTCATTAACAAAGAATAAAAAAAGAGGGATTCTGGTGTGGAGCTTTGAGCTTTTGATACGTGTGTTGCAAGGCAGTTGAGTCTACGTATCAAAACATCATGTAGAATATAAAAAACTATCATGCTCCGTATTTGACTGATAAATGAACAAGTGTTTACCATTTTGGATTTGAACACAATGTTACACAAACTTAGAAAATCAAGATTAGAGGAGTTAACAAAACACATACACACCTATTTGATTTCTCATCATCTCTGAATTCCTCTGCAAACAACACAATGATCTGAAATTACAATGTCTATGACACTTCCCTTTCCGATCTTAAGTTTTCTAGTGATCTTGTTCCACAAATGCAACCCATAGCTTTCTTTGTTCAGCTTGACCAGATCAGCTTTGAGTAATGCCGAGTCATTGCTGCTCCTTGGCGTCTGAAACTGTCTTTGAATGACTAACCAATTGAATGGATAGAAAGCTACTGGTGGCAATACTTCAAAACTATTCCCAATTGTTTCTTGTGCTCTCTGCACCACTCTGGTCACCAAGTAAGGACCATTGTGTCCCCATTTATTCCCATCAAAAGTCGAAGCAAACTCTTCTATAAAACTGTAAAGAAGCGGATGATCTTTATCGAATATCAGAACCGCGTTGTTCAACCTTGTCCAGTTCTTTGAATCTCCTTCAACAACTGCTTGTGCTCCGATCGAATTCTTCAACCCTTTAAAGCTTCTTGTGACGATGAAATCTGTATCTAAGTACACACCTCCGTACTTGTATAGAATCGCTAGTCTTGCAAGGTTTGAAAGATTTTGAGATATTGGTATCCTTCCTGGATCTCTTTTGCAGCTTTTCATTTCTTGAAACCAAGTTTTGGCTGGTGTGTTTTCAAGAAGCAATGAAATGTCTGGTGTGGCTGCAAAAACCTTGTAACCGCGATTAAGTAATGGTTTTAGGATGTTATCTCCTTGTAGAGAATCCAATGATCCTGATGCTATCATTATGCATCCTTGAGGATGAGATTTAAAAACGCTTTCTATAGCTAGAAGTTCTCTTTTACCGAAAAACTCTGCTGGTGAAAACCATGTCATGAAGAATCTAACCTCACATTTGTCGTCAAGAGACTTAAGAACCCTTTGATGAAACTGCTCTGAAAGGTTGGTTGACTTGAAAACCTCGAATTCTGAGAGATGTGATCGAAGCCAAGTAATCCTGTCTCTGCTTGTACTGTTCTTTGGAGGAGCCAATGACTTTTGCTCCATTGTGTGCATTAGTATTACCTTAGAGGTCGGTGAAGCCCACAAGAAAGTTGATTCTAGAGACATGTTTGAGAGGATTGTTCCCGCGGCAATGAGCAACAATATGACTGCGAAAATGGCGGTAGAGAATAGCGGGGAATTTGTGTGCTTGAGTTGGCGGATATCAAATGTTTCCGAGAGACTCTTCTTATTAGCATTATCCTTCTCCATTGTTTCAGAAATTTCTTCTTAAGAACAGAGAGGGAAAGTCAAAAACTCACATGGAGTCTAATGCTAATGCAGATGATCATAAGAGAGGTATATAATAATCTTACCTCAATTATATTTTCATTATTCATGTAAACTAATGTGGTTTAATCTAAGTAGTTGAATTTTTATAAATATAGATTAATGTGGTTTGGTCTAGTTAGTTGAATTAATTTAAGAGATTATGCTTTTCTTACAAAGGTGGAAAATGTTTAGATAGAATTAAAAGATGTGATGGATTCATCTTCTCCATTTCTAGGTATTGTTTTGGGATTAGGGTAATTTAAGGTTCTTCATGTTTTGTTGGCTTTAAAGAAAGCTGTTAAACTATAGAAATATGTACATTTTCTAAATATTGTTAGGTCAATCTTACGTAGGAGTTTGGTTGTCATACAAATGACATATGATTAGACTTGTAGAAAATGCTGAAGATGTGCATACCACTAATTAACTTGTAGGAGTACCATATTAAATTTTTTTATCAGCACTAATACATATTCTATACATACATACACCATCTCATAAGTATCTTTATGTTCAGATGTTTTTATATAAATGATATACATGCTATTTATTAAATTAAAAAAAAAGATTGTTAATATTTTCAAAAATAAGCCATTTGATATAAAAAACGAAATTAGTGATCCTAATTAAATTATTTTTGCCAAACTATTTAATGATTCTAATGGATTTTATTTTGCCAAACTCATTAATGATTTAGTTGATTTTTTTTGCCAGCTCTTTAATGATTCATTTCTAATCAATTTATGTTGAAAATTATGCATGATACGTGCAAAAAAAATGGTTTTTCCTTTTTTCTTATGGTTCCTCATGAGCATACGGATTCCAATGACGAGTGGTCACGAAAGTTTTTCCTTCTTCGAATATTTAAATGTAATCTCCATCATCACATACACGTAACCCGCCTTTAAGAAGGCTTAATAATGGTGATAGCAAAACAGGCTTTAAATCGTGTACGAATGTTTTGAAGAATATAATATTTTTTCTAAGAGAATCGGTTTAGGATTTGTATTAACCGGTGTCCTATGAAAAGTACCCAATCATATAACTTTTTTTTTTTTTTTTT
>VBRH01000272.1:30858-50481 GCA_014578085.1 Cardamine resedifolia | reverse complement strand
AGGGAATGAAGCAGATTGGTCCGTGCTTGTAGGATAGATGTATAAATTTCAATGTCTATCTTTCTTTTCTGTTTTTGCAATTATATGGATTCTTGAAAATTGCAATCGGTTTGTTGATTTCTAATTTTAAATATTAACTCCATTACAAAATCATATGCATATCAATTTTTTTCATGACCACAAGGCAAACACACGACTGATCTTGCGCTAGAGGAGAGTAATCGCGTAATATAGGGTCTCAATGTCAATAACACTACATTGAGAGAGCCTAGAAATATCCACATAATTGATAAATCTGGTTGAAAAAAAATCAAGGAATGAATGCGCTTGTGCTGTCTCTACGAGCATCCTGATCTTGCGGGACTTCCTTCGTGTTGTTATTACCCTTTCCTTGACCAAGCCAAGACATAGTGAGTCTTGATGGGAAAACTTTCTTGCTTGATTTTTGGTTTGGGGCCTTTTTCTGGTCACTCACTGCGTGCGAGAAGCTCCTGAGTTCGTTAAGCCGCTTCATTTTCTCTTTCTTTTGCTTCTTCTTATGGAAGGAGAGGAAGAACAAAGCCACCACTTTGGTGACCTTGTTCCCTGAAGCATTAGTAGAAGAAGAAGAAGAGGCTTTCTTGAGTTTCAAATGCCGGTTATGGCGTCGGGGACAGCTCTTAGTGATTCTGATAAGGAGTTTCCTACATGGCCGGAGAATCTTGTGGTTCAAGGTAACTAACGACTCAGCCCCCCTCATCTCTTGGTTATTTTCCTGTGTATGTAACAAAAGCAGAGAGAATCTAACAAGAAAATAAAAAGAAATAGAGACAAAGGTCTGGACTAATGTTTGTGTCTCTGTTCTCTTTTGTAACCATGTCCAAAGTATATTGCAGGTGGGTTTCACGTTTTGTTACTTAGTTTGTGGTACACCATGATGATTCTCAATTTGACAAGGGACTTTGTCTTCTCTCAACTGACTAAGTCTTCTTCTCTACTTAAGTGTTAGATTTTGAGGCAATTTTTCTCAAGAAGCCAACTTCTCAAAAGTCAAACACCAAATGCATATAACCGTAGATTGCCTTGAAAGATGAAACTAGGTTTATAATCTTTAGATATCACATAGATTTCGTATTACAGAAAGAAATAAATATCATCTACTTAAAAGAGAAAAATGATTTTTTTTTTTTGTGGGGGTTTGTAAAAGCAGTCCAACTGTGTTTCTTAAAGGACGGTAGAGATCATGCCACGTCACTTAAAAAAGCATCTAAAGGTGCCTCTGCCACGTTATACAAAACATCGCATCAGGCAGCTGCAATGTCAATCTGGGTGCCTCCTAGGTTCGTCCCAGTCCTACACAAAGTAGGTCTCAGGTGGAAGAGTTTAGATCTAAACAATAGAGTTTGGGTTTCTTAGGCCGGACTAGTCTACACTATAGTCTTCACCCATTTTATTTTTGGGGTTTTTAGTGGAACTAATACTTTATAAAGTACCTTTTTTAGCTGCACTTCACTTTGAGTATTTCAACATCAAATACTCTCATGTTCATAATTAATCCAATTTTTAAATAATATATTGTTTCAAAAAGTTGTAAGTTTCCTATACTCAATACATAATTAGTTTTATCTTTTTTTATTATGTCGTTATTTATCAAAAACAATTTCCATCACAAATAATTAATAAACTAGTGATAAAAAGTGTTATTTCAATTTTTCTTTGTTAATATGTGTACAAAACCTAGATTAATTAGGAACAGAAGAAACAAGACTTTACATCGGTGGCTTAGTGTTCAAAAATTAAGTTAATGCATTTACAATCGCTTTTCTTCATGTTTCTGGACAGTTGACACAATCGTCTTCTTTTCTACCGACCAATCTTCTTCATTTACCATCGCTTTGTTACACATAATTAGTTGATAGAGAGTTTTATCATTTTTCAACTACATATTTCAAAAATGCAGTAAATATTTAACGGCATATGTACACAAACCTAGTTTTTCTACTTTCTCAAAATTTACAAACTTAAATATAAACATTGACGCATATCTGTATTTTGTTGGTTATGACGCATTTTCTACATACTAAAGTAAGAGAACAAAATAAGAACCCTTTAAAATTACATATATCTTGAAGTTTTTTTGATAACAATGGTGAATGATTTTAATTGTTTTAGAAAACCCTTAAAAGATAATAACAGCTTGACCAGATAAAAGAATGAATGAATGCAAATGGAGTCTCTTTGGCGTATCGTATACTATATTATCACACAAAATAAAAGATCAATTCTACTTTGTATTTAATCTTTTCTAATATTTTTTTTTTGGAAATTAAAAATGAGATTCTTATTTTGTAATTTGTAGTGAAAACAAAATTTTTAAAAATTAACTTTAATTTGGGGATCCACTAAGGTTTTAAGAAACAAAAACCACAAACTCTATTGAATTCTAGAACTCTTTAATGCCTAATTTAAGTTGATATATCTCTTCTAAACTAAAATGATTTTGAAAGTAATTGCTTTTTGAAGTAATTGATACATTAAATTATTGGTGACTAGGTGGTATTATAGATGGAGAAATTAAAGCTCGTCTTTGTTTTATATATATGATGATATGATTGTTCGATTAACTTGTCCATTCATTCTTCTTTTGTAAGAAAGCTTGTGATTCGTGAGTTTCCATTTGGTATAGTCTGCCAATTATCTTCTTCCTCTCTTCATTCTCTTCTTTTTCAATAGGTAAATATTTCATGAATTGTTTTCTTATGGTCAACATGGGCACATGCATGCAGGAATTGGTGGTGAACAGAATATGGGTGATCAATAGTCCTCCCTTACAAACATAGTTCTAGTAGCAATAGAGAAAGCGCCACCGTAAATACGCTCCTCGGTGAAAAACTCTTCAGATCCAAAGCAGGATGCAGGAGGCCCAACAAGGCAACAATCAACGTGATGAGACCAAAACCACAATCTGTTTCACTTT
This sequence comes from Cardamine resedifolia, assembly GCA_014578085.1. Lineage (NCBI taxonomy): Eukaryota > Viridiplantae > Streptophyta > Magnoliopsida > Brassicales > Brassicaceae > Cardamine > Cardamine resedifolia. The sequence continues at coordinate 47,525 of VBRH01000272.1, read as the reverse complement.
TTCCCCTTAAGTCATATACTCTTGGTTTTCATTTAAATGTGTTTACATGGTTTAAGACCAAACAAGAGTACCCTTAAGAAAAATAGTTAAAGAACAATGTTTAAATATTGATTAACTTAAGAATTCGTGTAGATAAAAGGAGACTATCATCCAAAGACTTACAACTTTCACACACCCACCTAGTATAACTTTTGTGTCCTTTACTTGTACAACTTTGGTGTGATCCATATGATAGAAAACAAATACTTTGGTGTAATCGTGGTCATTCCTACGAACAATCGATTTGAGCATGCCAGTCACGACATATAACAAACAAAATAGCATGTTCCTTATATCTTCACGTTGTCACTATGACACTATATATCTATTTGTATATAATAGATATTTAACTGTTTCAAATGATCCGTTTCTCAGGAAGAAAATGATCAGCTCAGGGAAAAAGAAAGGGAGAACGAATCTAAGAACCTTGCAGAAGCAGAATTAATAGCGACGGAAGAGAAGTCACGGATCGAGCATGAGCAGACGATGAATTTGATGGCATAGTTGGTAAAATTATATTCATAAACTTTGTATAAGTTTAATACTGGTTGATTTTTTTTTAAATATATATATATATATATATATATGTTGATTTAATACCCTCTAGTTAATTTTCAGTTGGAGCATCATGTGATTGATGTCTCCGACTCTGCTGATAAAGTACTAAAGAAAGATCAACCAAATAGGATTGATGTGATTGTTGCACAACTTCCAATTTCCATCTACTTTAATTTTGTGTATTTTTTTTTTATTCAAAGTTTTTTTCTTTTTTCTACTTTTGCATTTCCCCAATTCTATTGTAATGTTAGTGTCAAGGATGTCTCCGTTCATGTAGAAAGCATGTTTGCCAATAAATACAGTAAATCTGAACAAACTGCGAATTAAAAAATGATCAAGGTGCAGATTTTGAAGCTAATATTATATGCCTAATGTAAACTAGATTAAAACAAGGAAAATGTATGTTGATATATAGAGATGAGTTTAGTAAAACAAAACTCATTTTAAATCATGGAAACTGTAGGATAAAAAAAACTCATTTGTGGAAAGTGTTTTTTTTTTTCACACCATTTCCTGTACATTTTTAGACAAAAATACCCCTATCTCTCATTTTGACTATAACATACTCTCTAGTTCTAAGTTACAATTATATATGACAGTAACCATCCATGTTATCACTTTACCATCCGTGTTATCACTTTATCATCCGTCAATAAGTTTTGGTATCTGTTACCATCCTTGTTATCATGTGTTATCATGTTATCATGCTTGGTATGTCTGTTTATCATGATAACATGGTAGACTATATTGATGCATGTATAATTTTTTTATTATTGTTTTATTGGTGATTACTCGATTGTGAGTTGCCAACTCGTACCATTAACATTAGCAAACTAGTACCATTGTGATTACCACGATATCTAAGTAGCGATTAAAGCGAAATTGTTAACATTTATTTAGCCTTATTTATCTACTGCAATTAACATTTTTAATTCGTTAACTCTCATTGTTCACACTAGCACGGGTCTATGTTCGATGTTTTATTTCTGATTTATCGGGATAATTAAGTAACTGTCGAACAGAATGTTAACATATTTGCTATTTTCTCATTAATGTTAACATTTTCTATTTGTTAGCTCGTACCACTTACATATTAGCACAGTCTGTATTCAATGTTTGTTTTTGATTTTCTCGTTAACTAAGTAACTGTTAAAGTTGATATGCTAATATCTTTAGAATCGACATCAAGTAATTATGTTTTCTATTTTTCAGTTGCTCTTCCTGATATCATATAATTGTTCCTGGTGAAAAGTTATTGGAGAAAGGGTAAACAATCAAAGTCTTTATAGAGAAAACATATCTTAACATGTTATGATTTGTAACCAAACATGGTATACCATGATAATGAATATATTTCAATTTATAGGACCGACTATTACCGATTGTAATCAAAACAATGGCAACTTTACTATTACCGATTGTAATCAAAACAATGGCAACTTTACTATTTAATTAACAAATATAACATAATGTTAATATGCTAATGTTATGTAGTGTTTATTAACAGAAAAAATTAGGTTCATACTGTTAAAAATAGTAAACCATGAAAAATTTGAGGACATCGATATGTTAATATTAACGTTTTCTTCTATATATTAATCTTTGAAATAATCTAACATCAAATGCAAAATTTGTTAACAATGTGTACTTAGTGGAAAAATCTAGAACCACTCATTATTACTCGAAGCTTTATCAAAACAAATTTGAAAGAAACAAACACATTTAGTTAGCACCTAACTATTTTTGTATCTAATAATAATTATTTTATTTTGACGAAAACATATTTGTTATCATATACACTATTAAAATATAACTTTATTGTTACCATGCGACAAGAGAAAAATATTTAGAGATTTTGTGTATGGACATTTTCGTGAAGAATAAATAATCAGAAGAGATAACAAAATAAATGAAAAAGACATCCAATAAAAATTTATGTAGGTATTTCTACTTAGATAACCCTTAAAAGAAAAAAGAAAATAAAATAAAATAGGAACAGTTAGATTTGGAGGCAGACCGACACGTTTAATAAAAGGGGACTCTCCGCCTTATCTCTTTGCCTTTGACTGTTAGTGTGACATTTGAGTTTCTCCAAACATACACAGACAAAACCGGTGAACTCAACTCCACACACATCACACTAACAGACAAACCAACCCCGAAAGCTCGAGAAATCTTTGGAGTTAACTAACCAATACCATACCCTCCTTCGATTTCTCATCTGCTGCTGTTGTAAAATCCATTGATCATGCCGCCTGGTTCGAAGAAGAGAAAGGCTTTGAAGAAGAAACAGCAGCAGGAAGCCATTGGAGCTACTTCGAACAACACTGGCTTAAATGGTATTGGAACTGTCTTGTTACTGTTTTGGTTTTTCTTAAGATTCGTAGTTGCTGGATCGATATAATTTGCCTTGTCAAGATATGGATTTTGGTGTTTTAGGGGTTTATGTCTCAAATGGGTTTCTGCTGTTAGGTAAAGTTTCCTCTTTTGTCTTGAAGCATTTGGTGTTACACAAGACGAACTAAATGATGCTTTGGTCCTACTTTTATAGGGAATTTTTGTTAGGTAGGGATCTGATGGTATGTTGAGATTTAGCCAATCTCTGTTTAATTATTGCTCACTTTTAATCAGACATCCTTCGCTTTTTGATATGACTCTTGTTTGGTTGTCTGAGTGTTGTTTCTTGATACTTGCAACATCTCAGGACATGATGATGAAGATGGAAGTCAAGATGAGAGAGATAGTGATGGTAATTTGAGTTCCCCTGGTTCTCAAGGAAATGAAGAATTTGGAACAAGAGACTCATCACCTTCTCCATTATCTGGTCTAGGGAAGGTCACTGTTAAAGAGGAAACAGAAGATGCTGAAGTTACTCGGGGACACGAAGCTAAAGGTGAAGACTTTATTGCAGTTGGAAGAGGAACGGATCATGAAGAGAATGGTTTGGACAAACCACCCAATTCGTTTCTTGAAAACTTTACTCAAAATACCAGAAAAGTAGCTTCTCAAGAGGAGAATGGTGCTACTTCAGTTTTGGAAATTTCACCTGCTGTTGATTCTGTCAAGCCTGTGGGTTCTTCTGTTTCAACTGTTGTGATTTCTGACAAAAATAAGCAAGTTGAGAGCTCGAGAGACTCGGATAAGTCTGATGAAAAGGAAGAGAAGCGTAGACTAGAAGAAGCCAAGGAGGGTAACATTCCAGGATCTCCTGCAGAAACAAGCAAAGAAGTCAAGCGTGTGAAAGAATCTGAAGTGCCAGAATGTTCTGAAGACAAGGTACCATTTGGCTTTTCTTCTTTCATCCTGTACTTGAGAAAGAGCTCATTTTTCAGTTTCCTGAATCTTCTGAACATATGTGCAGAGTCTGATACCTTCTGGTCCACCAGTTGTCAGAACCTCGTGGTTGAGTTGCTGCGGTTTGTTTGATGTGATGGCTGGTTCTGAGAGATAAATACTGGTTAGTCACTTGGTCTTAGTTTAAGAATCTGGGAAGCTGCAGTGTTTCTTTTATAACTAATTTCATTAAAACTGCTTTAATTAAGACTCTGAGCATCTCGAATATTCTAGCTAGCTTAAGTAAGAGGGTTCATGGACTTGAGCGAGAATGTTGGATAGTGGATAGCTCCTAAGTGTAGTACTGCTTAGCTTAAGAGTTTCAATCAGTTTTTTCTATCCACATTCAAACCCTTCTTCAGAAGTATTTTTCCTAGTATTTCTCGATCATATGTTTGTTTTAGCTTTGGTTAGCTAGCACAAATGACAAATTCTAAGTTTTCTCTTAAAAACAACACTAATTCGGCTACCGTTGATACCTAGCAGTGTAGGATTCTAATCTGTGAAATTTTGCTGGGTTTACTCGAAAGCTACCTCGATATTGTTGATGGTGTAATCACCTAACTTTTTAACTCACCAGTCAAAAGGACCAGATTCTTCTGGTATTATTTATCTCCTCTCTTCTCTAGGGACCAAGTTATAATCTTTCTTCCTAGTATGAGTGATAAAAGTGTAGTAGTCCATGAATATTTGGATATGTATCCTTTTGACTCATCGATGTATCTTGTGTGATGGTGAAGAACAGGAGGAGGATAAAAAAAATAGCAAACAGTGGACAGCAGAAGCTCAAAGAACTGTTTCTTTCTTATCTGCACATTCAAACCATTAATGTCTTTAGTAGAATAATAATTGTGAGTGGGTTTTTCAGCAACATACGAACAAGAACATAAAAATTTCTTCTGTTCACGTTTTGGAAATGTAGATTCATGGGATCTGAATATATTTCCTTCTATTTTTTTTTTTTTTTTTCTTTTGTATAATTATCATATCTTCCATCTTTTTGCAATTCCATGAGTACACACGCACTCGTTTAGCTATGAGACGGCGACGTTTAGAGAAGAAGTTGATATTTTTTTGTTCTTCAGATCTGTGTCGGTGATCAACGAGAGATGGAGAATAATATAGTCGAAAATTAATAATTTTTTTTAATAAAAAAGCGTACTTTTGCAACCCGTAAATGGCGTTTTAAGGCCGTAAGTACCCCACTTAGCGAGCTCATTGGAACTAACCCATAAGATCCGATCCGAAATATCATACTTCCTTAGTTCACAAAGCTGCAATCTTTGAGAATCTTAGACGCAATCAAATAATATAGTCATCTGCTAATATTTGCCTCAAATCTTTTTTTTCAGCAACAGCCTCTCTTTCTCATTGCTTCTGGGTCTCACTTTCATGTATGATTCGAGGCTGTTGATATATCTTTTATTCAAGTCAGATCCTACTTATTATTAAATGATGTCTGTCCTCAATTCTGATTTATTTTGGTGGACAAAAGTTATCCGATTTTAAAATTTAAATTCTTGATTGAGTAGTAAGATCCGAGTGTTTTTGTATACTTCAGATGTAACTCTGTTTAGTTTGGTCATCTAGATCTGTAACTGCTCTGTTTTTTTTGATAAATGCTCTGTTTTTCATATCTGCAGAGTCATATTGTTGTTATCTGTTAAAGTTTAGAATATTAGTCCTAAAAGCTAACGAACATAAAAGTATGAATGAAAAAATTTAGTATGTTGTGCCTGAAATTGTTTGAGCTTTGATATCAATCCACTGGGAGAGAATACTGCGTTGTTTTTGGTTTATTGCGCCAATTTGATATATTCTTTGTAATTGTTTTTCAGGTGAATGTGAGTAAGGTTGCATTGATTCCACGATAATGGCGATGGGGAAGTATTCCCGTGTAGACGGGAAGAAATCATCAAGCTATGGATTAAATTTCACCATTGTTGTGCTTGTTTCCCTCTGTTTAGTTGGGGCATGGATGTTCATGTCTTCATGGTCTGCCCCTGCTGATTCTCTTAGCTATTCCTCAAGTGATACTCCTAAAGATGTGGAACCTGTTACTAAGAATGACTTCAGAAAAGAAGAAGGGAAGAAATTTTCTGATGAAAAGGAGGAAAATGAGGCTGTGACTGAGAACAATGAAGTGAAGAATGATTCTGAGAAATCTGCCGAGGGAAACCAGATCGATGAGAGCTCTGGCGAGAAAACTGAGGCGGTCAAGGAAAGGAAGGAGTCTGATGACAGCAATGGTGATGGAGATGGGGAGAAAGAGAAGAATGTGAAAGAAGCGGAATCCGAAAAAGAGAAAACGCAACTGGAAGAGAGCACGGAAGAAAACAAATCTGAGGATGGTAATGGACATGAAGAAAAGTCTGAAGAAATATCAGAAGAGAATGCTAGTGAAACTGAAGAAAGCACGGAGAAGAGTAACAAGGAAGTCTTTCCAGCTGGTGACCAGGCTGAAATTACGAAAGAGTCGAGCACTGGAGATGGAGGTTGGTCAACTCAATTGGTTGAGTCACAGAACGAGAAGAATTCACAACAGTCCTCAATATCTAAGGACCAAAGTAGATATGAATGGAAAACGTGCAATGTGACTGCTGGACCAGACTACATTCCCTGCCTTGACAACTGGCAAGTTATCAAGAAGCTTCATAGTACAATGCATTATGAACACCGCGAGCGCCATTGTCCTGAGGAATCTCCTCGTTGTCTTGTGTCTCTGCCTGATGGTTATAAGCGGTCCATCAAGTGGCCAAAGAGCAGGGAAAAGGTTAGCTTAGTATGATTTTTTATAAGATTCAAACCGGTAAATACTGACTTAACAAGAACACCTTATCAGATTTTGGAAAAGAACTGCTTGGGCTCCTTTGAATGATCTGTCGTGACATCTATTCTTGTGTTGTGTAATTGCAGATCTGGTACAACAATGTTCCCCACACCAAGCTTGCAGAGATCAAGGGACATCAAAATTGGGTGAAGATGAGTGGTGAACATCTCACATTCCCTGGTGGTGGTACTCAGTTTAAGAACGGTGCTCTTCATTACATTGATTTCATCCAACAGGTACACTTTTTACAATGGCTACATAATTATCTCATTACTAGGCATGGTAAGTATTGAAGTAATTATATCATTGCAGTCTTATCCTGCTATTGCATGGGGAAATAGAACCCGTGTTATATTGGATGTCGGGTGTGGAGTTGCTAGCTTTGGAGGCTACCTTTTCGAAAGAGACGTGCTTGCTTTGTCATTTGCTCCCAAGGATGAGCATGAGGCACAAGTGCAATTCGCGCTGGAACGTGGTATTCCTGCAATGTTAAATGTTATGGGAACCAAAAGATTACCCTTTCCTGGTTCTGTTTTTGACCTTATCCATTGTGCTCGTTGTAGAGTCCCTTGGCATATTGAAGGTAAAAGTGTATCCCATTGTACAATTTTGCCTTGCTTCTGTTCCATAGAATTAGAATGACCTTTTTGTTCTTGTTTGAAATAAAGGTGGTAAACTTCTTTTGGAATTGAATCGTGCTTTGAGACCGGGTGGTTTCTTTGTCTGGTCAGCGACTCCAGTCTATAGGAAGAACGAGGAAGATTCTGGTATATGGAAAGGTTGGAATTTTCTTTTCTTCTTCTTTGTTTTCTCTTTACCTCAAAATTGGCTTTTGGGAATTGATTTTTAACTTTGGAGAGGCCTTCTTTGTGTTGTAGCAATGTCGGAGCTCACAAAAGCAATGTGTTGGAAGCTTGTGACAATTAAGAAAGATAAATTAAATGAGGTTGGTGCTGCCATATACCAAAAGCCAACTTCAAATAAATGTTACAACAAAAGACCTCAAAATGATCCACCTCTCTGCAAGGATTCCGATGATCAAAATGCAGCATGGTATAGTGACCTAAACCCTCCATTAATTACTAGTAAACCAATGCAATCTGATGCTCATATGTTTGATTTACGGTTTAGGAATGTTCCACTTGAGGCATGTATGCATAAAGTGACAGAAGATTCATCGAAGCGAGGAGCAGTGTGGCCAAACATGTGGCCAGAAAGGCTTGAGACTGCGCCCGAGTGGTTGGATTCACAGGAAGGTGTTTATGGAAAACCTGCACAAGAGGATTTCACAGCGGACCAAGAAAAGTGGAAGACTGTTGTCTCAAAGTCATACCATAATGACATGGGAATTGATTGGTCTAATGTGAGAAATGTGATGGACATGAGAGCAGTGTATGGAGGATTTGCTGCTGCGTTGAAGGATCTGAAGTTATGGGTGATGAATGTTGTTCCTGTGGATGCACCGGACACACTTCCCATCATATATGAACGTGGTTTATTTGGAATCTATCATGACTGGTGTGAATCATTCAACACTTATCCCAGAACTTATGACCTTCTCCATGCTGATCATCTTTTCTCTACCCTGAGGAAGAGGTAGAGAACAACACCTGTTCTCCTCAATCCTCATTCTCCAATGCAGAACTTGATGATCTGATCTGATTTGATGAATCAAACACTTTTCTTCTTTTGCATTACAGGTGCAGTTTGGTGTCGGTGATGGCTGAAATTGATCGGATTCTTAGGCCACAGGGAATTTTTATCATAAGGGATGACATGGAAACAATTGGTGAAGTTGAGAAAATGGTGAAATCCATGAAATGGAATGTAAAAATCACGCAGTCTAAAGACAATGAAGGCTTGCTATCGATTCAGAAGTCATGGTGGCGTCCTACAAAAACTGAGACTATCAAATCGGCAATCGCTTAAACAAGTCAGAAATATAGAAAAGCAGATTCAGTAAAGTTGGATCTTTCAGGCCTTTAAGGCTTGCTTATCAAATTCATTGTTCCTGTATTGGTCTGGTATTGAGAAAAGTTGTATACATAAACTCTACAACATAGATTGCTTATATATTAGCTCTAAAAATGTGATGGAGATGAGTTTTGTTTTGTTCTTATGAAAGAAAATAAATTTTTGCTGTTACGTGATTCTTTGGAATCTTGTATATGAATCTGAATAGGATAAAGCATAGGCATGTTCGATGGACTAATAATCGAAATGGTAAAGAGAGCATTGAGAAAAGATGAAGTCGGTTAACAAAACTGTCAGAATCAAGTAGACTACAATTCAAGTATGAAACTCTGAAACAAAAACTACAAGTCTGCAAAAAAATTGTCTGTAGAGGCTGGAAGATTCGATCTACTTTTTGTTTTCCTATTGCTGCCTGTACAAAGCCAAAAAAAAAGAAAAGAAAAAGCACTCAGGATCAGATCTTATTGTAGTTATATGGATCCCAAAAGTTTTGCAGGTTTCTCTTTACCTTTAGAAGACTTGGGAGGTCCATCGTCAAGGTCCATCCCATCATTGTCGCTGTCACTGTCTTCTGCAGCTCCAGATGTGTTCCCCGATTTACCATTAGAACCTTCTAGAATCTCTTCTAGGTCCCATAACTTCATCACCAAGAACACAAACATGTAAATCATAACCGTAAGTGCTTGTGTTTAGAGAGAATTAGATGATACCTTCAGCATACTGTCATGAGCTGTGCTACCAAGAAACTTTTTATCATGCGAGAGAGCTACAAGAGAGATTTGAAACAGAAAAAAAAGTTAGAAGTTCGTTCAAGATAACGTATAATAAATAATCAACAAAGATCAGCAAAATGTTCTTAGACAGAGAGAGGAGAGTTCTAAATACCAAGATCTTCGATAGGGAAGTCGTGAGCCCCAATCGGCTGTATGATTCTGTTGGGCAGTATTCCAACGAGGCTGGAGAGAAATGTAAATAAAATTTGATTGAATTAAGTGAAATTACAGTAAAGAGCTTTCTCCCATGGAAGCAGAGTATTTTGTTACCTAAGTATTCCATTATCACATCCAGTGATAACTCTGTCCTCGTCAAGCTACAACGTAAATCCACAAGACTTTCCATTAGCCAAAGGTTTCCTAATGTTACAGAAATCATATGCTAAAAAAGGTATATCATCTCACCTTTAATAGAGTATCCACTGAATTTGGAGATAGGTCAACAAATCGATCGCTGTAAATAAGAAAACCATTTCAGAGAGTTGGTGTCAATACACTAAATTTTCCAATGCCTTAAACCATTAACATAGTTAGTGTTAGAGATATACGACTTACCTGCAATCCTTGAAAAATCCCCATGAATACAACAAGAGAGTACCATTCTGGGTTCCACAGATAACTTTACGGCCATTCTGAAATCAATCAGGTAAGAGCAGACAATAATACACACATTAGATAAGTAGAATCAATGTGGAGAGAGAAGAGCTTGAGATGACACATTCTGGCTACAAATACTTTTATGTTTGATAGATGAATTAGTGAATAATCACGCAGGAACATAATGGACTTACCTTCATTATAACAACAGAGAGTAGTTCGTCTTCAGAAAACTCAGACTGAGATTGAACCTTGTTCGTTCTGAGATTACAGACAGATAGAGTACCATCTCCACTAAACAGTGTCAAAGAAAATAAAATAAAAGAAATAAGCGGAAAAGTCTTCTATGAAAACTCAAAAGCCACTCGCTTCACTTAATCAGATGACTACAAAAATCCAAACCTTGTTGCCACTAGCTTCATTGAATCAGATGCAAAGGCCATGCCAGAAATGTAATCCTCATGTGCATTAAACTCGTGAGAGCAAGAGCGCTGTCTTGTATCCCAAATCTAAGGAGATGAACATACATTAGCATAAACACAAGCACATAATCTCACTCCAGAAGAGGAATGCCCCATAAGAAAATTGGGCAAGAAGCTTTAGACAGGGAATACTAAGTTCTTGAGGCAAAACATGCACACACACACACACACACTCACTCACTCACTCACTCACAAAATTTTGTAGAGATATCATCAGAGGAAGTTGCATTATAGTTGCTTAACAAATTACAATATATCAATGATTAAAGAAGAAAGAGAATCTTTGTACAGACCTTAACGCAACCTTTATCATCTCCTGATGCGATTGTTGTCTCAGTGATATTTATCAAAGTATTAACAGCTTCCCTAGAAGATCAATGCGAAATATACTCAAAATCAATAAAAAAAAACAACCAACCAGTCAACTAAATATGTATCCAATTTTAGAAAAGAAGAATTGAATACTCGTGAGCATTCTCAAGACGTGCAACATTAGCACCAGTCTCTACATCAGTCGCTAGAATGGAGCAATCAGCTGAAGCTGTAACGATTCCTAAGAAAACCCAAAAAAAAAACATAATTTTAAGCAGAACAAAAAAATTGTTCGAATATGAGCTCAAAAACTGTTTCAAAGTTTAAAGCAACAAACTTTGACCATCATCAATGAAACGAACAGCTCTGCAAGACTCCTTATGAGCACGAACTTTACGTTCCCTACACAAATTTCAGTGATTCTATTAGACAACACAGAAAAAAAGAGACAAACTTTGAAGATGAAAAGAGCGTTTTAATTAATACCTGACAAGTGAAGATTCTGAGTCGTATCGGTATCTGCGAAAAGAGAAAAGGTGGATTACATGATTGTGAAATTGGAAACCAAGGAGGAAGAGAAAATAGAATTACAGATGCAAGTGGCCATCGATGAGACCAGCAGCTACTAGATTGGTTGATGGATGGAAGTCGATACCGAACGCGTTCACTCCCAAATCGATCTCCATCACCACGAGAAGCTTAATTAACCCAAATAGAGAAATTCTCAAACTGCTCTCAAGGAATAGAGAGAGGTGACCAAAGAGGCCCTCGGATCGATTTCTGTAGGGTTTAGGGTTTTCGGAAAGATCCTCTGTTTTCTAATTTTGCATTTTTTTACCCCAATATTTTTATAAAGAAAAGGAAATTATTGATTTCGGGCTACAAATAAAAGTTTTTGATTACACAGTATGGATCAAAGTACTGTCAGTCACAAACGGGAATGTCAATGGAGCACCAACAGCAAAACCCAACGAACAGTGGCTCGCAAGGTCAGCCCTCCAAGCAGCAGTAGCTCTGGCAAAACTCTTAACTAGGGTGGTTTTGGTTCTCTTGGGCTCATGGTGTTGCTTACTGGTCATGTAGCCATGGCTATAAAGCTGATAACCGGTTATATAAGGTACATTGTCTCCGAGATATATATTTATTTAATCAAAAGCAGATTAACCATAAACCATAAACCATAAACCATCGCTTAACAAAACTCTTATATTCCTTCCCCCTTTAACATTCTTTTCTTCCAAGGCTTTATGTGCATATAGATATATCTCCCAAATGATTGTACATAGACAAAACACCAACAACAGAAAAATTGGCCACAGAGGTCACAAGTCACAACATAGATACGGATATAGAGATGGGTAGGGCGACGTGGGTTATAAAACTCTCTTCTCTATTACCAGATCGCATTATTGTAGTTTTTTCGTACCCCTTAAAGAACCAGAGCGAGTGCTGTCGCTTTCCGCCTAGCTCGGTCTGTACCCGTGCGCATAAGCTTTTGGGTCAAACCAGTAAGAGCTGGTGCTCTCACCACCTTCTCAACCACAGCCGCTTCACCACTTGTGCAGAGTTGTAACAACGTAGCAACCGCTTTTTCTTTGCCTATCGGTGTTCCACATCTCATCAATTCAATGAGCCCCACTACAGCTGATTCCTCTCTCCCTATAGCCTCTGCTCCTAAAGATTGACTCGCTACTGCACCCAACACTCCCATTGCTCTCTCTGCCACAGCCTCGTCCGCCAAAGCTCCCACGAGAGCGGACACTCCTCCCAAGTCTATTATCCGGCTGCAATTATCTGGATGTAACCATATGCTATATAAAGCATTAGTCGCATCTTTTCTCCCTCTCGGCATTCCGTTTTGCACCAGCATTGCAAGTGATTCAATGCATCCATCTGAGTTTGCGATCCGTGTCTTATATCCATGAACTAGGGAAAGACTGTACAATGTAGCTGCTGCGTTTCCCCGAGCTTCCATAGAAAGACCCGAGGCAAGAACACTCACTATCGACTCAAGGCAATCGTGTTCCTCCATGATCCGGCTTTTGTTTTCCTCGTGGGTAGACAAATTAAGCATCGCTGTAACAGAATTCTCTTGCGCAATAGCATTTTTGGAGTTAAGAAGCCTACACAAATGCGGGATTGCACCCGCTTCCGCGATGAATGCACGCCTTATCCTCAATGTTTTGGTTAGAAGACGGATTTCTCGTGCAGCCACTGTCTGAGCTAATTCTGATCCATCTGCTAGAATTTTTATGAGAATCATTACAGTGGCTTTGTTTAATTCTACAGAAGCTCTTGTTTGGAGAACCAAAGCAGGAGACTCGATCGGTGAATCTGGAGACTCCATACCCGTTGCTGCGCACCAACACGTTATCAAGTTCCTTAAAGCTCGATTAGGAACAATACGCGAAGAGTCCACAAGGTTTTGCCCTGTTTTAGGACAAGTAGAGTGACCTTCTTCAATCCACCTAACTATGGAGCTCCGATCATAAGTTTGTCCAGTGGAAACAATCACAGGATCATTCATCAAATTCAGAGAGATGGAGCAAACAAAATCCTTTGGTAGTGATTTAAATGTGTCCCTAATCTCCTGCGCAATTAAATATTTCCTTTGCTTCTTCGTGTTATCGATTCTCCACTCAAATCCATCATCTTCAAACCCAAATAATAAAAACATACAATACCTTGTGATATCCACAAACCCATTAATCACTGACCTTGTAGGCTCCAAATCATCACAATCGTGACTCATGATCTGCTCTTCCAGAAACTCTATTTCAGCTCTGCAGCTATTCGGATCCTTAATCCCTAATTTTTCAACGAAGAAGGCTCTCAATTCTCCCGAATTAGGTATCTGGCCATTCTCAAATCCGTCGAGAAACGAATAGAATCTGTGCCGTAGCATTTCGTCGTTATTGTCTATGAAGAACATTGTCGATTTACTGGATTGGTGGTATAAGAGCTCGATTAGCTCTTTAATGTCGTCGCTTAGATTGAGACTGTTGAGTGGGAAAACATCTAAAAGGGTCAAAATATCTCGATTCAAATCATGAAAAAACTCTGAAAGTGACGGGTTTTGTAGCAAAAGCCATAGTTTACTGGATTGAGCACAGTAGTGAAGAAGGAATTTGGAACGGTGGAGGAAGAGATAGAGCTCCTTAAAGCACAGCACAGCCGCCGATGAAATGTGTTCTGAGTTCGAATCCCAACCTGAATCGGCGAGGTATTCGAACAAGACGAGCAAAACCTCAATCTTACGAATCATGGAACGAGAGTTTCTGCGTTGGAAGGAGAAACGTACGCCGCGGAAACACGAGATAATTTCTGCTGAAATCGAAGCTAGGCTTTGAACGAGAGGTATGCCGGAGAGATAAACAGTTGTTGGCAAAAATGCCTCCAGCGACGGCGATCTCCTCCGCCGTGAGAATGCGATTATCGCCGCATATATCGCCTCGGTGGCCATGTTGACGATGGCTACAAAAACCAGTGTGGCTCGTCCTCTTCTTGGCTCAAGTCGAACCAAATCAAAGAACCCTACTTTAAGTGTACAACAACGACAACAAATTGATTGCGATTACGAAGAAGAAGAGAAGCTTAACGAGAAGAAAAAAACGGTTGTAAAACGCGTTTGGCAGTGTGGGGTAAAAAAAAACGGAAGGGAAAGTTCATAAATTTCTTCCTTGTTAGAATGGAGGACAAGAGTTACTATATAAATTAAAGTGTAAAGCATGTAACATTGTAACGCACACTTACCATTCTCTGCTGTTGCTGTTAGTTGAGATCAATTACTCTTTATCTGATTGGTGTCAAAACCATAGTGGTTGGTCGGCTTTCCATAAGGTATAGTCATTACTTTTCTGGTGCTCAGTATGGCTTCCAAAAACCATTTCACATTGGCTGTAAATTGCTTTGAATTCAAAAATGTAAATTGTTTATTTGGTCAAGAGTGAAATTCCTAAAAACATACATTAGAAAGCGTCTATGACATAAGTTTTTAACTTTTAAAAGAAAAAAAAAAAAAAAACATAAACAACTAAAGAGAAAATTTTGTTTAAACAACAAAAAAGGTAGTCTAACCCCAAATGCCCACTCAGATGGTCTGTTTGAGGTGGGCACAGAAGCTTTAAAGCCTCTTCTCTGCTTTTGCCTCGGCAATGTTTTACACCTTTAAACTGCTAACTTAGAACCCGAAGAAGCCAAGCTCACTGGCTTTTTCCTTCTCAAAGGTCTCGAAATACTGGTATATGATTGTGACCGCCAACAGAATTCCAGTTCCCGACCCAATGGCTCCCATGAAATCAGCCAGAACAGTGAGTGCTCCGATACACACTCCTCCAAAAGCGGCTGCTGTTGGGATATACCTGTTCAATTCCTTCTGTAAGTTTGACTCTCTGTGTCCAGGCATCACCATTTGTTGTTCCTAAAAGACATTAACATACACATGGCGTTTTCAATGTCAAAGATCCAACACCATGTAAAAACTTCAGTTATATATCAAGCTGTTATGATTTAATTACCTTGAGCTGCTTAGCTACATCCCTGGCAGAAGATCCAGAGACTTCAATCCATGTCTTTGAGAAAAGAGCACAAGCAGTGAGCATGAAGACAATGTAGAACAGTGCATGGAATGGATGAGCTGCCATATCTGAGAAGCTGTAACCATGTAGTAATATATATTTCAACAAACCGGTTGATGAGGTAAGCCAGACCATGTAGTAACATATCAATATGATCGATTGACACATAATATTGAAACAATGCATTACCTTGCTGGCGCTGTGATGAGGTAAGCCAGACCACTAACTGGAATAGATTGCCCACTGTACTCGGACTCTTTCCACTGTCCCAAAAGGTTTACAAAGAAATTTCCACTAAACTTCCTGTAGAGAAGCTGTTGACCACGAGGAGATTCAATGTCAACATTAGTATATTGCAGAGATAAGTATTGTACAGTGAAGTTGAAGAAATTTCTGTACCTGAGAAATGAAGTAAAGATTTGAGACGAGGGCAGATTGGAGAATGATGGGCATGTTAGAGGTGTAGAACAGCTTGATTGGGTAAGAACCCTGTTGCCCACGAGCATTCTTTGATCTTACAGGTAAAACCACACGGAAACCTTGGAAGTAGATCACAATCAGGAAGATCAAGACTGTGGCAAGCAAGTTGGTAACATTTGGAAGGTTTTGCCGGTAGAAAGCTTGCCGGAGAGCTGCAACCTTGTTGGACTTAGTTATCAGCATGTGGAACAATGCAATAACAGCACCTTCAAACTCAGCTCCACGCCCGGTGTTGATGGTAGTTGGGCTGAATGCCTTCCAGATAATGCTTTCACTGCATATCATCAATTTAAATATTTAACCAAAAGGATCCTGTGCTAGGGACCGAAAAGGAAAGGAATGGCTTTATAAAGTGAGGAAGAACTTGACTTACCAGATGTTGGTGGCAATGAAAAGGGAGATTCCTGAGCCGAGACCATATCCCTTCTGAAGAAGCTCATCAAGGCAGATAACAATGATTCCGGCAAAGAAAAGTTGCAGGATGATAAGAATGGCATTTCCAACACCAAGCTGTCCAACGGGACCATACATTCCAGAAAGAACATATGCAACAGCCTCACCGATGGCAATCAGAATACCAAGAAGCTTCTGAGCACCATTCCTACAAAATAAATACAAACACAGAATAAGAACTCACCCGACCACAACTTTTCCAATAACAGTTCAATCAAATTCGACTCATACTGGGGAACTGTTAACAGAAAAAGGAAAA